>JAGPOY010000224.1:36608-64879 GCA_018983105.1 Silene uniflora | reverse complement strand
GTGATTGTCTGGATCGCGCCTAGTGATTTGAGGCCAGTGCAACAATAGATCGTGAGGGAATGAAGTGATGATAAGCAGCCTATCCATTCCGGTAGGTCTGTCAAAGACTTACAATAAGCAATGGAGAGGTTTTCGAGAGCTGTTAAGTGCTTCATCCCTCTAGGCAGCATTTGCAGAGTGTCAAGACCCTTCAACTCAAGGGAACGGAGATTGTGACGTAGGGATCTCCAAGGCACGTCATTAGGGTCGTTCACTAAAGCAGGGAGATTTATCAGTGATAGTGACTCCAAGGCCGTTAGATGTTCCAACGTTCCTGAAACACTTGTTAGTCTTCCGCACATCACAATCACAAGACTTTGTAAGGAAGAAGAGCTCTTGAATACCTCCTCAATTTTCGATAAACTCTTTAATTCCCAATCCATTCTAATCATGATGTGAGTAAGGCGGACGGCAGGCAGTGTACTGAGATATTCCACATTGTCTATTTCTTTCACCCTTAATTTCAGATTTGAGTTTGCAGATCCTTCACCTAGTAATACCCGAAACGCCTTGTTGCTGCACATCACCGTTAGTGATTCTAGGCTCGGACAAGGAGGAAGAGAAGTCAAGTTGGGTCATCCTCTTATTACTAAGCTCGAGAGACGAGGAAATGGTGGTTGCCAATGAGCCATGCCACTGCTGCTATCTCCTTCACAGACCCCTCCCCACCATCCTTTTAGCCTTTCCAATGTGCAAATACTGAGATACTCAAGGGACGGTAAAAATGGTGAATCCTTTGATCTAGAACTACCACGGCTGATTTCATTGGTCTCCATGTACTCCAAATTATGCAACTCCCAAAGAGACAAGAATTTTAGATGCTTCAAATTACTCAACAACGGAATACCATCCAACCTCTCACACCACTGAAGCTGAATGTTGACAAGATTAGGAAGAATAGTTGCCCAGTCATCATGTATTCCTCCCCACCTTGGAATTTCAGTACCATTATATCCATACAAGCTGAGCTGCATGAGATTTCGATTTGGCTGCAGCTTCTCAATCAGAGCTTCGCTATTGGTTTCACCAGCTCTGTATGGAAAATATATCCTTACCACCTTCAGATTCTTAATGTGTTCCAAATAACCGCCTTCCCATTTATTTTCACTATCACTTCCAAGGTTTTCATATATCCTGATATCAAGCGCACCCCTCAAATTGACATGTAATTTTAGATCTTCCAATTTTCCTCCAAATTGCTTACCAGTTGAACTCAGTGCACCCACATGAAAGTCGGTGAGATCACGCAGATTAATTAACTTGTCCATTCCCAAAGGCATGAAAGTCAAGTTAGAACAACCACTTATATTCAAGAGTCTAAGATTTACCAATTTGTAAAAACCTTTAGGCCACTCTTTAAACTTAGAACAATTGCACATAATTAAACTCTGCAAATTGTATAATACCACAATTGAATTCGGGAGTGTCTCGAGAGATAAACATCCAGAGAGATTAAGGTATCTTAAGTGCAATAATTCACCAATTGATTCCGGCAAATTTTTGATATCTGGCACACCAAAGTATAACGATCTAAGACAACGCCAATTAGCTACTAAGGTTTTCACCATGTTCGAGTCAACCCATGTATTCATATAGCATGTACGAATATTTCTTTTTGGAACATAATTGTTTGTCCATTTGCCCCCATGATGAAATAAATGGCGAACATTTTTGCTTAAGTTATTTGATGGAGTACTATTTGTCACAATAATCTCATCCCCTACAACTTCTTGAGCAAGATCATGCATCAAATCATGCATTTTGAATGAAAAGATATCACCTAAGGCATCTCTTTTCACGTCTTGAAAAAAACATCGTTTTAGTAAGATTAAAAAGTAATCCTCAGTATCCCCAATGTATCCTTGCGCCATCCAAAGACTAATTAACTCATGTTTATTTGTTCATTTCGAAATCCTTAGGGAATAAAGCACAATACCTAAAGCAATTTTTCACACACGGTGCTAGATTATTGTAACTAAGCTTTAAGATAGACATAATTGGATTCTTAGTAATTTCAATTTGAGGTAACCGATTCTTTTCAAACGATTTCCATCTATGTGTTTGACCATATAAGAGTGTTCCAAGAACTTTTATAGCGAGGGGAACATTGGAGCATTTTTTAACAATCTTTTTGCCAATTCTAGTTAATTCATGGTTGTTTGCTTGATCTGATTCTCTTTCAAATGCTGTCAACACAAACAAATGCCACGAATCCTCATTAGACAAGCCTTTTAACATATACTGTTTTGAGTGAGTAACTTTTCCTAAGACCACTTCAGCCGTCTTTTCTGAACGGGTAGTAATGACAACTCTGCTTCCCCTTCCACCAATTGTTAAGTATCTTCTCAACTTACTCCACTCACTCGGATCTTCAGTCCACACATCATCCAATATAAGCAAGTATGTCTTACTTTTTAATTCTTTTTGAAAATTTGTTTGCATGGATTGCATTGTGGAGACCTCAGCAGGCTTTTTATTTGTTGATGATTCGATAATATTACCTAGGATTGATTGCACATCTAATCTTTTTCCATTTTGGTCAGAGATACATACCCATAACTTTTTTTCAAACCTAGATCTAACCCCATTGTGGTTATATACAAGTCGAGCAAGAGTGGTTTTCCCTAACCCTCCTATTCCGACAACAACAACAAAACCAACATTTTCCTCAACATTAGGATCAAGCAGCATGTCTACAACATTATTCACATCGTCATCTCTTCCGATTATATTCTCATGGGTTTCATCCAAAAAAGAACAAGTATCATCTTTCCTATTCGAAGTAGATTGAGGGTCAACCTTAAACTCATATCTATGAGCTCGAGGGTCAACCGTAAAATCATATCTACCACGATCCCTGGCTATAGCATCCAACTTTTGCTGGATGCTCCTAACCTCTTGAGAAGTATTGTAACTAAGAAGAATACGATTCTTAGATGAAAAGAAACGACTCACCTTATCTAAGACCTTGTTGGACAAATTGGCACAAGCATTGAGTTCCTTCTGCTTAGCAATAGTTATAACCTGATCAAACAGATCATCAGCTTCGTAAAGACATTCTTTGAGCTCTTCAACCCAACCCTGTTCTACATGGGAGAGCTCGGGCTTCATATCTGCATCCAGGAGCATGTTCTTGATGAAGGAGACAGACTTGTTCAGTTTTTCGAGATTGGATTCCCAGTCGTTCATGTCATTTAGAACCGGAGATTGTATGAAAGACCTTGTCGGCAATGGTAACAAGAGCCCCTAAATCAGCCATGGTTTTGCAGAGTTAAATGAGAGAGGTAGAGAAATGAAGTGATAGAATAAGATAGCAGGATGTATGCTTGACTATTGATCACTAATGCAAGTCCTAGAAATACATATATAATGAAGTCCTCCAGCTACACCATCACTCCAACTTACAATTAGATTACTAATCAAACATAGAGGTACTCGTCTGTAATTAATGAACACGGATTAATATAAACCTGAATAACGTATTAGTCGGACAAGCATATGACTTGCAGCTGCTACTGCATTTCCTATGAACTGCTAAGGATTAATATACTACTCGGCTTAGTAATAGCATTGACCTGAAAGGTCAATCGCCCCCAGGTATAAACAATTGAACAGTTGACGCCGTTTGTTTCAGAATGGTCTCAAACTCCAGCTAGTCTTGCTTAAGACGACAATATTCGTTTTAATGGTAAAACGGTTCCAAATACTACCCATTTGATGATAACAAGACAAACTCTTTGCTATTACCTATACTACTATCCTTATCGTACAATATCTATATGTCAGTTTTACCCTTAAAACGGATATTACCGTCTTAAGGCAACATATAGGAGACTTGCTCAAACAATCTACTAATTAATGCCTATTTAAAAGATATACTCCGTACATATTAACAGCATCCCATAATCATGTGAACTCCGCTTTATCCGTCCCAATTATTTGTTTACTTTTTTTTGTTAATGATTCATGAGGCGTATTTTAATCAAAGATAAACAAATGATTAAGACGAATGGATTAATACAATTAACCACATTCAGCACTGTTTGTAAGTTAATTAACTAGACGAGATAATGCGAATGTCAGATAATGCAATCTCAATCACAAATTGTAAATTACATACAAGAGTAAATGATCATGCAAAATAGGATATAAACAAATTAAAGAGTTTAAATTAATTTCAAAAAAGGAAAACATGAGATGACATTAGACATACCTGTTTATAAAAATTGAGAAAGATAATATCATCTTTGCGATTTCTCAATTTTGATATTTTAAAAACCGTAATTTACTTGCAGGAAATTAGGGGCTCATGGTAGAGAGTACTGGAGTGATTACTAAAGAGGAAGGAGGAAGATTTGTCGCGTAGATTCGCATAAATCATAGGGACCGTCTTATAAAAGGGGGGAAGTGGCAAAAGTATTCTAAAAGATAAAAATATGTGAAAATTGTTAATAGAACCATGGAAAAATATTACGAAGTTTTGTTTCTTGTTTCGACTTCTGACTACAAAATAACAATAACATTGAACTTACATAACATTGTTGCAACTAGTGAGAAGAAATTGGAGAAAATTTGGAAAAATTATCCTATTCTGAGTTGGAGTCTTCTATGTCGTAGTCAGAGTCTTGACTGACGTCGTCTAAGTCTGAGACTTGCATGTTGTCGTCTGAATCCAAGTCGGAGACTTGCATGTTGTCGTCTGAGTCAGAGAATTGCATGACATCGTCAGACTCTTCTTTGCGCCAAAAGGAGATGTGAGGGATGTGTTGAATATTGGGCCACTCCTTGCCACTTTGTTCTTGACATGATTCTGTTAGTTCTGGACAGGATAGTATCTCAAGTTTCTGAAGGGAAGTGATGTTTTGAATTGTGCCTAGCGATTTGAGGTTGTGACAATAAAATATCACGAGGGACTGAAGTGATGATAAGCAGCTTATCCATTCCGGTAGTCCTTCTAAAGAGTCACAACTACTAATGGAGAGGTCTTGAAGGGCGGTCAAGTGCTTCATCCCTGCAGGCAAAATTTGCAGGGTGCAAAGAGACTTCAACTCAAGGGAACGGAGATTGGGACTCCAAGGGATGTCATCATAAGGGCCGGCCACTAAAGCCCAAAGATTTGTTAGTGATAGCGACTCCAACGCTATCAGATGCTCCAACACTCCTGAAACACTTGTCAAACTATAGCATGAATCAATCTCAAGGCTACGCAAGGAAGAACAGTTCATGAACACCTCCTCAATTTCCGATAACCTTATTAATTCACTATCATATCTTATCACTATGCGTGTAAGATGCCTAGCAGGAAGAGTGGTGAGATAGCCCACACAGTCTACACACTCCACCCTTAATTTGAGATCTAAGTTTGCAGGTCCTTCACCTGGTAATATCCGCAACAACTTGTTGCTGTTCGTCACCCTAAGTAATTCTAGGCTTGGGCAAGGAGGAAGAGATGTCAACTCGGGACACCAGTAGATTGTTAATGTTGTGAGACGAGGAAATTGTGGTTTCAAATGCGGCGTGCCATCGCTACTATCTCCTTCACCAACCCCTTCCCACCATCCTTTCAACTTTCTCAAACCATGAATATAGAGATACTCAAGGGATGGGAAAAATGGTAAATCCTTTGACCCAAAACTATCACGGCTAATTGCACTAGTCTCCATGTACTCCAAATTATCCAACTGCTCAAGAGACAAGGATCTCAGATGCTTCAAATGACTCAACAATGGGATTCCATCCAACCTCTTACAATACTGAAGCTTAATCTTAACAAGATTAGGAAGAATAATTGCCCAGTCATGCTCTGCTCTTCCCCACCTTGGAATTTCCGTACCATCGTATCCACGTAAGCTCACCAGTTTTTCCACAAAAATATACTTTTACCGCCTTCAAATTTTTTATGTGCTCCAAATAACCGCCCTTCCAGACATGTTCCTTCTCATTTGCAAGGTTTTCATGGACCGTGATATGAAGCTCACCCCTTAAATTGAAAAGGAATTTTATGTCTTTCAATTCTCCTCCAAATTGCTTCCCAATTGAACTAACTCCGCCCACTACAAAATTGTTTAGGTCACGTAGATTAATCAGCTGGTTGAATCCCGTAGGCATGTAAGTCAACCCTGAACACGAACTTATATCCAAGAGTCTAAGATTTACCAGTTTGCAAAAATCTTTTGGGCACTCTTTCAAGCCATAACAGCCAAACAAAATTAAACTCTGCAAATTATATAATTCTGCAATTGAATTTGGGAGTGTCTTGAGCCTCTTATTTCGAGAGAGATCAAGATATCTTAAGTGCGACAATTCACCAATTGACTCCGGCAAATTTTTGGCATCCGGCACATATACGCGTAATGATCTAAGACGCCAATTAGCTACAATAGTTTTCACCATGTTCAATAATATTACCTAATATTGCTTGCACATCCAACTCTTTTCCATCTTGGTCAGAGACACATGCCCATAACCTTTTCTTAAACATAGTTTTAACCTTATCGTGATTATATACAAGTCGAGCAAGAGTGGTTTTTCCTAGCCCTCCGATTCCCACTACAACAACAAATCCGACATTTTCCTCAACATTGGGTTCAAGAAGCATGTCTATTATGGCTGTTGTATCTCTATCCCTCCCAATAATATTCTCATCTTTTACATTTAAAAAAGAAGTTTCTTCTGACCTCTTCCTCTTCCTATTCAAAGTAGCGTGACGGTCAACCTTAGACCCATATCTAGCATGATCCCTGGCTATAGCATCCAACTTTTGCTGGATACTCCTAACCTCTCGAGAAATATTGTAACTAACAAGAATAGGATTCTTAGATGAAAAGAAACGAGTCACCTTATCGCAGAGCTTTGTTGAGAACGAAGCTAGCACCATCATTGAGTTTTTCCACCTTAGCGGTAGTGATGACCTCATCAAAGAGATCATCAGCTTCATAAAGAACCTCCTTGAGCTCCTCAATCCAGGCCTGTTCTCGATGGGTGAGCTCGGGTTTCATATCCGCGTCCAGGAGCATGTTCTTGATGAAGGAGACCGACTTGTTCAGGTTTTAAAGATCAGATTCCCAGGCTTTCGTGTCTTTGCGGACCTGAGATTGTAAAAGTTGATAGACCTTGTCAGCATTGTCGATCAATGTTCCCAAATCAGTTATAACATTGATAGAACTTATCAGCATTGTTGATCAACGAGAAGTAGAATGAAAATAGGATTAAGATATGTGTGTTTTAGTAATGACTACAACTTCACAAATTATGATGTTTAAATAACACGAGGCGCTGCAACTTCACAAACGCGTAAAAGAAAGAGATAACAAGTAGGTGGCTTGCAGCATTCCACTGTACTTAGCTTTCTAGTAATCACTTTCTGATGAGGGAATAGACTTCTGAGGATCAGATTTCCTTGGATGGAATTTCTCAGGGCCCGGATTTATCATCTTAGATGAATGTTTGACTGATTCAACGACGAAATGGAAGAAAAGAAATTTACGAAGACGACAGTAGGCATCAAAATTCAACCCCCAAAATTCCAGGCTTTTACCTTGGACACTGGACAGTACAGTATTTTGTTAGATGGAGTATGATGCTTTCGATCTTCGAAAAGACACTCTGACTATCAACTAAAAAACCAAAAGTACATTTCTCAGAGTTGGGAACTAGGATCCTCTCAATGTTGTGGTAATAGTCAGGATGTCGTCTGGGACAAAACAGATAGCTCAGATGTATTTAGACACTCTGATCTTTACCTCAGTTTTTACCCAACCCATTTAAACCTGCACCGTGATTACTTCTATTTATTTTTTCCAAATAGAAGCGTATCCATTGTTCGATTAGTAAATGGAAATAGGGACAAAGCAAAACGTCAAGGAAAGTGGGAATAACATTGCATTACGAAGGGAGTAATAAATAGGCCAAGCAGTCACGGACCGTACAAAGGACTCTAACTGACTCTTGAACTTCGAGTAAAGAATTTATCTTTGGGACAAATAATCCACATACAATCAAGTTATCAAGGCCTCAAGGGATTAAAGAGTTAATCAACAACTTCACCAGCCACTTAGGAATGAGCCTTAAGATTCTGCTTCGACGTCAAACAATGAAGCCGGCCTCTTTGGTGTGAGATTTTTTTTATCCTGTGACATAAGGAGTTTGTAAGCTTGTAGTTGTAGAAATAATCAACAAGCAAACTTTAAATGAAAAATCTCTTACAGCTTGACACTCCGTCATCTTTGTCATTAATTTTGTTAAGTTTAATGAACAGAGAGAATTGTTTCGACTTTTAGCTTAATCAGTGAGGGGCAAATGTCCACATGAAGATTACCTTTATTTATTCTCCAAAGTCGTCGATGAAGATGTGAGGGATGTGTCGAATATTGGGCCACTCCTTGCCATTTGGTTCTTTACACGCTTCTCTTAGTTCTGGACAATGACGGATATCAAGTAAATGAAGAGAATTGATGGTTTGAATTACGCCTAGTGAATTGAGGTGGGGGCAATTATCCAACGTGAGGGAATGAAGTGACGATAAACAGCTTATCCACTCCGGTAGTCCTTCCAACCAAGAACAATGTTCAATGGAGAGCTCTTGAAGGGCAGTCAAGTGCTTTATCCCTGTCGGCAAATTTTGCCACGTACGGAGTGACTTCAACTTAAGGGAACGGAGATTGTGACAAAGGGATCTCCACGGCATGTCATCAGGGTCGTCCACTAAAGTAGGGAGATCTATCAGTGATAGTGACTCCAAGGCAGTGAGATGCTCTAGCGCTCCTGAAATACTTGCTAGTCGTTCGCACATCTCAATCTCAAGGCTTCTTAAGGAAGAACAACTCTTGAATACCTCCTCAATTTCCGATAAACTCTTTGATTCGTCATCGTAGTGAATCATGACCTGAGTAAGGCGGAAGGCAGGCAGTGTAGTGAGATAACCCACACTGTCTATTTCTTTTACCCATAAGTTGTGATCTAAGTTTGCAGGTCTTTCACCTGGTAATATCCGCAACGCCTTATTGCTCCACATCACCTCTAGAGATTCTAGGCTCGGACAAGGAGGAAGAGATGTCAATTTGGGGCACAATTTGATTATTAATTGCGAGAGACGAGGAAAACATTTTGGGTGACAAGGCGACATGCCGCTACTTGTATCTCCTTCAACAACCCCTCCCCACCATCCTTTCAGCCTTTCCAATACACAAAAACTGAGAAACTCAAGGGACGGGAAAAATGGTAAATCCTTCGACCCATAACTCATCTCCATGTACTCCAAATTATTTAATTGGAGAAAAGACAAGGATTTGAGATGCTTCAAATTACTCAACAATGGGATGCCATCCAACCTATCACAATTACTAAGCTCAATCTGTACAAGATTAGGAAGAATAATTGCCCAGTCATCATGTGCTCTTCCCCACCTTGGAATTTCAGTACCATTATATCCAGACGACGACAACCACATGAGATTTCGATTTGGCTGCAGCTTCTCCATAAGAGCCTCATTATAGGCTACAGAAGCTCTATTTTGGAATTGTATCTCTACAGCCTTCAGATTGTTAATGTGCTCCAAATAACCGCCTTCCCATATATTTTCACTATCACTTGAAGGATTTTCACGGAAGCTGATTTCAAGCGCACCCCTTAAATTGACAAGTGAATGTAAGTCATTCAATTGTCCTCCAAATGGCTTCCCTATTGAATTCGCGTTACCAACTTTGAAGACGGTTAGGTCATGCAAATTAGTCAGGTGGTCAATGCCCATAGGCATACCAGTTAACCCCCAACAATCACATATATCCAAGAGCCTAAGATTTACCAATTTGCAAAATCCTTTTGGCCATTCTTGCAAGCTAAAACATCCCTTCAAAATTAAACTCTGCAAATTATATAATTTCGAAATTGAAATTGGGAGGGACTTCAGGCTCCTATTATCAGTGAGATCTAGATATCTTAAGTGTAATAAGTCACCAATTGACTCTGGCAAATTTTCGGCATCTCGCACACATAAGCGTAACGATCTAAGGAAACGCCAATTAGCTACAAGAGTTTTCACCATGTCCGAGGGGACCAGTCCAACCATATAACATGTACGAATATTTATTTCATGGAATGAGCTTTTTGTGCATTCTTTCCCGTCAAAAAATAAATGGCGAACCTTTTTGCTTAAGTTATTTGGCGGACCATTTGCCACAATAATCTCATCCCCGGCAACTTCTAGAGCAAGATCGTGCATTAAATCATGCATTGTAAATGATTCGACATCACCTAAGACATTTCTTTCCACATCTTGAAAAAAACAGCGTTTTAGCAAGACTACAAAACAATCCTCACTATCACCAATAAATCCTTGTGCCATCCAAAGACTTAGCAACTCTCGTTTGTTCATTACAAAATCCTTAGGGAATAGAGCACAATACCGGAAACAATTTTTCATCGAAGGTTCGAGATTGTTGTAACTTAGCTTTAAGATAGACATAATAGGATTTTTGGTTGTTTCAATATGAGGTAGTCGGTTCCTTTCAAATGATTCCCATCTATGTGTTTGACCATATAAAAGAGTTCCTAGAACTTTTATAGCAAGGGGGACATTTGAGCATTTTTCAACAATTTTTGCGCCAATCGTCGTCAATTCAGTGTCATTTGCTTCATTTGATTCTCGTTCGAATGCCGTTTGAACAAACAAACGCCACGAATTCTCTTCAGACAAACCTTTTAACATATACACTTTAGAGTGAGAAGCTCTTCCTAATACCATTTCAGCTGTCTTCATGGAACGGGTAGTAATGACAACTCTACTTCCCCTACCACCAATTGTCAAGTATTTGCTAAGCTTACTCCACTCATTGGGATCTTCAGTCCATACATCGTCTAATATAAGCAAGTAAACCTTATTTTTCAATTCTTCTTGAAATTTTGTTTGAATGGACTGCATAGTGGAGACACTACTAGGCTTTTCATTTGTTGATGATTCTATTATGTTACCTAAAATTGCTTTCACATTTAATCCTTTTCCATCTTGGTCGGAAACACATGTCCACAACTTCTTCTCAAATCTAGTTCCGACCAAATCGTGATTATACACAAGTCGAGCAAGAGTGGTTTTCCCCAACCCTCCTATTCCCACAATAACAACAAACCCAACATTTTCCTCTACATTAGGATCATGCAGCATGTCTACAACAACCTTCACGTCATGCTCTCTTCCAATAATATTCTCATGGGTTTCGTTTAAAAAGGAACAAGTTTCCTCTTTCCTGTTCAAAGTTGCCTGAGTGTCAACCTTAAATTCATATCTACCATGATCCCTAGCTATAGCACTCAACTTTTGCTGGATGTTCTTAACCTCTTGAGAAGTTTTATAACTAAGAAGAATATGATTCTTAGACGAAAAGAACCGACTCACCTTATGTAAGACCTTTTTGGAGAACTTGGCACCAGCATTGAGTTCTTTCTGCTTAGCGATAGTGATAACCTCATCAAACAGATCATCAGCTTCGTAAAGAACTTCTTTAAGTTCATCAACCCAGCCCTGTTCTCCATGGGAGAGCTCGGGTTTCGTATCCGCATCCAAGAGCATGTTTTTGATGAAGGAGACAGACTTGTTCAGTTTTTCGAGATCGGATTCCCAGTTGTTCATGTTTTTGAGGATCGGAGATTGTAAAAGTTGAAAGACTTTGTCGGCAATAGTAACCAGTGTTCCTAAATCAGCCATGGTTTTGCAGAGTGAGTTAAATGAGAGATTGGTAGAGAAAATGAAGTGGTAGAATGAGTAGCACGATGAAAAAGCAAGTGATTTATAACAAAAAAAAAAAGCAAGTAATAGAGTGAGTTGTTGACTAATAATGGACCACTGCATTTCCTAGAAAGTCATACATAGTATTGTATACTTCATAGCATATCATTAACCAAACACTAGTTTTGATTTCAGACGGAATAGTCCGTCCGAAGCCTTCCGACGGCCTTATGTGACCATTTAGTGACAAAATGTTGTCACTAATGTTTGTTGTTTAGGTAACTTTTTGTCAAAAAGTGATCACATTTGACCGTAAATGGGTCACATATAGCCCGTCTGAAGGGAAACGTTCTCCTCAATCTTTCCAATGTATGAAACTATGAACAATTGAACTATCAACACAATAGTTTGATGCGTGCCGTATTACAATAAGTTATTGAAAAATCATTTCTTTGTTGGCCCCTTATGTGTGTTTCGTATCCTTTTAATTAAAACCAACAAGAACTCGTTTCTTTTTTTTTTTTCAATACACATGAATATTCATTTTATCATTAATAGTTACTGTTAGGCTCTTCAGTTTAATACCATGAAGTACAATTTAGTTCAGGTGTACTATCAGTTCAAAAGAACAAAGCCTTATACACATCCAATATTGTTCATAAATTAACTAATTAGCGGGAATTAAAGCAAACAAATTTTTGATCTGAAAAACTAGTACAATGTCGCGTACAGAATTTAAAATCCATATATAAATAAACGATCATACAAAATATGGAATAGGAGGAGCACGAAAATGAAATGTGATAGAATTAGAAAACAAGGAAAGAGGGATACAAATTATGTGGTGCTCACTGCTCAAGCTCCCACCACTCCTATTATTGTTCCATCCAGCTACTTAAAGGCAGTGACTTCAGTTGTCTCAGGTCGGTACCATGTCCCTGTGCCTAGAAGATTGAGACCACGTTTTCTTTCGTTACCCCGTTCTGCATATTATTTGTCAAGCCGCGGTGTTGGTGATGTTGTTACTTTCTATCCCTGTCACAGACCACAGTAATGATCAATACTAAAGTTTTGTGGAAAAAATTATTGCTTTTAAGAACTCTATTCCCCTTCTTTTCTAAAGAGTAAAGACCATTTTTATTTGGTGAAATTTGTAGTTTAACCGAAATAGATTTATTTTTGAGAACATTTTGGCCTGGTAGATGTTAATAAAATTTCACAAATAATTTCACAAAACGGGATGATAAAAAAAAATGAAAATATGTAAAAATATGTTGAAATTATTAATAGAACCATTGAGTAATCTCACATACAAATGACTCAATAAGTGATCTGAGGCCCTATAAAATCAGGTACATTCAAGGGTTTGAACTTTGAAGAGATGAATGGTGATCAACAACTTCACCACTTAGCAACGAGCCTTATATCCTGCTTCGTCGTCAACAATGAAGTCTCTTTCGTGTGAAGCTTTTTTATCCTGTGAAACGAGGATATTATTATAAGCTTGTAGTCGAAACAAAACCAACAAGGTCACATTTTAAATGAAAAAACTAAGTAGCTTGATACTCCGTACATGTTATGTTTCAAATTATGTTGCGTCTCAAACCAATTTCGTGACTGAGCGTCTGCGAGGGTCATGATAATGAGTACAAACACCAAAAGCAAGACATGAACTCGTAAGCTTAGACATGAACCCCAGTTACTGTGTTTTTACAGCAATAACAAAGACTAATATGATGTAATTAATGAGAAACAAACATCAGAAGAAAAAATTGAGACGAAAAAAGAGCACCTTTACTTATATATACTCCTGTCACAAATGGATATGTGAGGGATGTAACGAATTTTCTCCCTGCCGCTTGGTTCATGACATGCTTCTGTTAGATCTGGACAGTCTAGGATATCAAGTTTCTGCAGGGAAGTGATGTTTTGAATTGTGCCTAGCGAATTGAGGTCGGGGCAAGAATTGATCATGAGAGATCGAAGTGATGATAAGCAATCTATCCATTCTGGTAGACCTTTCAACGAGTAACAATAACTAATGGAGAGGTTTTGAAGGGAGGTCAAGTGCTTCATCCCGGTGGGCAGAGCTTGCAGCATGTCAAGAGACTCTAACTCGAGGGAAATGAGACTGTGACGGAGGAATCTCCAAGGCATATCATCAGGGTCGTCCACTAAAGGAGGGATATAAATTAGTGATAGCGACTCCAAGGCCGTGAGATGCTCCAACGCTCCTGAAATGCTTGTCAGTCTTGGGCACCCATTGATCACAAGGCTTCGTAAGGAAGAAGAGTTCCTGAATACCTCATCAGTTCCCGATAACCTCTTCACTTCCTGATCGTCTTTTATCATGATGTGGGTAAGACGACGAGCATGCAGTGTAGTGAGATAACCAACATTGTCTATTTCTTTCACTTTTAATTTCAGATCTAAGTATCCAGGTCCTTCACCTGGTAATATCCGCAACGACTTGTTGCTGTTTTTCACCTCAAGTAGTTCTAGGCTCGGACAAGGAGGAAGAGATATCAAGTTGGGGCATGAGTCAATGATTAACGTCGAGAGACAAGGAAATGGTGGTTGCCAATGCAGCATGCCACTGCCGCTATCTCCTTCATTAACCCCTCCCCACCATCCTTTCAGCCTTTTCAATTTCCAAATACGGAGATACTCTAGAGATGGAAAAAACGGTACATCCTTTGATCCCGGACCAACATGGCTAATTGCACTCGGCTCCATGAACTCCAAATTATTCAACTCATAAAGAGACAAGAATTTCAGATTCTTCAAATTTCTCAACAATGGGATACCATGCAATCTCACACAATACTTAAGCTCAATCTCGACAAGATTAGGAAGAACAATTGCCCAGTCATCCTCTACCCTTCCCCACCTTGGAATTTCTGTACCATAATATCCATCCAACCAGAAGTGCATTAGATTCCGATTAGGCTGCAGCTTCGCAATCAGAGCCTCATGATTGGTTTCACGAGCTTCGTAAGGTATATATATACTTACTGCCTTCAAATACTTAATGGGCTCCAAATAGCTACCTTCAGATATATTCTCCATCTCAGCTGCAAGGTTTTCATTGATCCTGATATCGATCCTACCCCTTAAATTGACAAGGAATTTTAAGTCTTTCAATTGTCCTCCAAATTGCCTCCCAATTGAACGTACTCCACCAACTTTAAAGTCGGTTAGATCATGCAGATTAATCATCTGGTCTATGCCGAAAGGCATGCAAGTTAACTCTTGACATCCACGGATATCCAGGAGCCTAAGATTTACCAATTTGCAAAAATATTTTGGCCACTGTTTAAAGCTACAACAGCCACGCATAATTAAACTTTGCAAATTATATAATTTGGCAAGTGAATTTGGGAGTGTCTTGAGCTTATTATTTTGAGAGAGATCCAGATATCTCAAGTGTAGCAATTCACCAACCGAATCCGACAAATTTTCGGAGTATGGCACATATAAGCGTAACGATCTAAGGCAACGCCAGTTAGTCACTAGAGTTTCCACCACGTTCGAATGAACCCATTTATTCATATAACATGTACGAATATTTCTTTCGTCAAAAGAGTTTTTTGTCCATTCTCCTTTATAAAGAAATAAATGGCGAACTTTTTTGCAGAAGTTGTTTGACGGACTATTAGCCATGATAATCTCATCCCCTGCGACTTCTTGAGCAAGATCATGCATTAAATCGTGCATTTTAAACGATGTGATGTCACCATACCCATCTTTTTTCACATCTTGAAAAAAACATCGTTTTAGTAAGATTAAAAAGGTGTCCTCACTATCACAAATGTATCCTTGCGCCATCCAAAGGCTAATTAACTTTCGTTTGTCCATTTCGAAATCCTTTGGGAATAAAGCACAATACCTAAAACAATTTTTCACGGAAGGTTCTAGATTGTTGTAACTAAGCTTTAAGATAGACATAATTGGATTCTTGGAAGTTTCAATTTGAGGTAAGCCGTTCTTTTCAAATGATTCCCATCTAGGTGTTTGACTATATAAAAGAGTTCCTAAAACTTTAATAGCAAGGGGAACATTAGAACATTTTTTAACAATCTTTTTGCCAATCTTAGTTAATTTAGGGTCGTTTGCTTGATCTGACTCTCGTTCAAATGCAGTCAACATAAATAATCGCCAAGAATCATCATCAGATCAGCCGTTTTTAGAGTGAGTATCTTTTCCTAATATCACATCAGCCGTTTTTTCTGAACGGGTAGTAACGACAACTCTACTTCCCCTTCCACCAATTGTCAAGTATCTTGCAATCTTACTCCACTCACTGGGATCTTCTGTCCACACATCATCCAATATAAGCAAGTATGTCTTGTTTTCTAATTCTTGTTGAAATTTTTTTTGCATGGATTGCATTGTGGAGACATCACTAGGCTTTTTATTTGTTGATGATTCTATAATATTACTTAATATTGATTGGATATCTAATGCTTTTCCATTTTGGTCGGAGATACATACCCATAAATTTTTCTCAAACCTAGATTTAACCCGATCAAGATTATATACAAGCCGAGCAAGAGTGGTTTTCCCTAAACCTCCAATTCCAACCACAACAACAAAACCAAGATTTTCCTCAATATTGGGATCAAGCAACATATCTACAACAGCATTCACATCGTCATCTCTTCCAATTATATTTTCATGGGTTTCATCCAAATAAGAACAAGTATCCTCCCTCCTATTCAAAGTAGCCTGAGGGTTAACCATAAACTCATATCTACGAACCTGAGGGTCAACCTTAAAGTCATATCTAGCATGATCCCTGGCTATACCATCCAACTTTCGTTGGATGCTCTTAACCTCTTGAGAAGTATTGTAACTAACAAGAATACGATTCTTAGAAGAAAAGAAACGACTCACCTTATCTAAGACCTTTTTGGAGAACCCGGCACCTGTATTTAGTTCTTTCATTTTAGCGATAGTGATAACCTCATCAAAGAGATCGTCAGCTTCATAAAGAACTTCATTAAGCTCATCAACCCAACCCTGTTCTACATGGGAGAGCTCGGGTTTCAAATCCGCGTCCAGGAGCATGTTTTTGATGAAGGAAACAGAGTTGTTCAGGTTCTCCAAATCGGATTTCCACTTGTTCATGTCTCTGAGGACCGGAGATTGTAAAAGTTGAAAGACCTTGTCGGCAATGGTAACCAATGCTCCCAAGTCTGCCATAGCTTTGCTGAATAAGAGATTTTAGTAGAAAAAGGAACTCAGAGAATGAGTAGCAGCTGAATAAGAGATTAGGATGTTGACTTTGCGGATACATATAAAAATACGGTCAAAGTGTTGATGCTCTGTACATATAAAAAAGAAAAGTAACATACAATTGAGAAAAAGGAAAATGAAAGGGCGTCACCCGGTGGCACACAATTTAGGCGCCACCCTCTCACATGGGGTGAGTGGGGGACCCCATTAATTAAGAATCCACTCACTCCATGTGAGAGGGTGGCACCCAAATTGAGTGCAAAGTGTTATCGTGGAAACACCAAAACCAAGTTATGGGCACTAAGAATCTTTAATCTTTAAACACACGAATTATATTTTACGATCATTGTGTGACGCGACCACAAAAAAATGACCATCTTTTTATTAAAAAAAATGACCATTTTTATAAAAGTTGTCGTAAAATGGTCAATTGTCATCGTCGCACCGTACAAATAACCGCGCATTAGTAGGTCAAGCATGTGACTTGCAGCTTCCCCAGCATTTCTGTTAGGGTGCAAACTCATGTCCCACATCGGTAGAATAGAGATGGAAGATCTTCTTTATAAGTGTCCAGAGAATATAACAGTACGAGGCCTTTTGAGAAGGAGCCCAAGAGTAAATCCGCGAGGGTTGGCCCAAAGCGGACAATTTCGTATTTCGTATTATTATGAAGAGTGGACACAGATGCAACAGAGGCCCAACAGAGGGATATCCACGCTTCCTCACAACAATTTCCTAACAACTTACAAAACACTGTTGTACAGTGTAGTGTACAAGTGCACAACGTCGGTTTGAAAACAAATGAATTCTCACCATAATATACTCTGGAAGTTAGGACCACATTTACTCAAACTAACCAAATGGCTAATACGGAGTATAATATTATTTTGTAAACGACGAAAATTTAAGGGGAAAGTAGCAAATTACCCCCCAAACCATTTGGTCTTACGAATAATTTCCGTTGGTCTTTTACAAACCGACTATACCTTTTAGTAGGACTTGCTTAAGACAGTCTTAAGTTAACAGTCAAGACCTCTCACAAGTCACAACCCCTTTTACATTTAACATTATTTAAATCGGTTGTTTCGTATATAGTGTTTTAACCAAGAGACAGTGTTTTCAAATGGTCTCAACTGATTCAAAGACTGCTTATTAGAGTATTAATCAGATAATTACAGAGTATAAAATAGGATCAACAAATGTTAAAATTAATTTAAAAAGAGGAAAATTTCAGAATACATACCTGTTCAAAATTAAGATTCATAATAAAGAAAGATAAGATCGTCTCTGCTCTCTCTTCCATCTGAAATTTTAGAAATTGAATTCACTTTAATTGCATGAAATTGGGGGGAAATAATCAGTTGGTGCATTTTTTCGGATGATGGATGAAATCAGTCCGTTTAAGTATGTGGGCATTCGGCTCCAAATCGGCTTATACTTTATTGATCGACTTATTTCGAGTTAGGATCGGAGCCGGCAAGTTTGATCCGACCCGATATAACTTAAAATTGTTGCCACCGAAGTCCACCCGACTTGACCCAATGACGACCCGATGATCAATACTCGAACCGATTAAACTGATAGTCCGATAATTATTAAGCTCAATAATGACAAAAATGATACTCCGTAGTTACTAATCAATAGTTTACACTTGTTTTATTTTATAAGGGGAAAATAAAGCAAGCATAAACTATTGACTGTGAGTCTGTGACGGAGGGAGTATTACGTTTGACTTAATAATGAATTAACTAATGGTTGAAAACTAAAATTTATAGTCAAAAATTAAAGTAATGTAATAAAGCAACTATACCCGATAATGACCCGACCCAAATCTGGCCTGACAACCAACGCGACCCTAAAGGGTGGCGGAACCAATATGGCTCGAACTCGATATGACCGACCTGACTTTCCCCGACTCAACTGACCCGATTCAGAACCAACAAAACTTGAAAGATTTCAATTGACCAGTTCAAAGTAAGTCAATTTTACTATTTAGGGCTTGTAATCCAATAGACTTGTTATATGGTATAGTTGATAGAGTATATAGATAGATAGATCCGGTAAAGATTTAGGTAATAACCTTTTTCCGACATCAACAGTTTGGTGAGGCTGGTGGCTGTTATGATACGGCCTGCCGTTTGCTCTGTTTGTGTCTCAAGGATAAAGTTGAGCTTGATTTACACTCCGTCTCATCACTCGCTATTTCTTTATGTTTAAACTTAGCAGCGTGTGCTAATAAGCTTCAAGGGTTTGAGGAAGCGTTGATCTACTGTTCTATGGTTTTACATTTCTTTCCTTGCAATGCTAAAGCTCTCTTTCGTGAGGCAGTTGCCCATAAAAAGCTGAACAGGCTTTCAGAGGCTCTTACCACTCTGGAAGAGGCAAGCTTGACAGAGCCTCGTAATAAAGATATAATTCATGAACTGGAGGATGTCCGACGGTCTCTAGCTGTTAATAAAAATGGTAAGCGTGTTCTTATTGACTCATTGAATGCAAATGATGTTCGCGCGGGGAAAGTGTTGGTTTCTCATCCTCCAAGGCAGGAAGTTGGCTCTCCTTTCCAGTGTAAGGACACTGATATGGTGGAGCTTATGAATGAGGCTAGCTGTGCTTCTTCACAGTTGGGTGCTGGCTGTGAACAAATGGCGTGTCTTGATTGTGTTCCTGTTCCCTCACCAGAGGTCTATATTCCCAACGACACCATGACTGATTCGAAGGCAAGTCAGTCTTCCTCCTCCACTACTTCAACATCATCTCATTTCCGCTTCACTAATAAGAAACGACCTCATACTGCTCTCATTATATCATCTCAAGATTACGAGAATTTGCTACATGGCAAAAATTTGGGTTTCTTCCACCCAAGGTCCATGTCTTTCATGAGGGTTCGTACCCTCACCTCAAAAACTATCGAGACAGGAACTCCCCATGAAGTACTTTCAGGGTCAGCAGAAGTTCCCACCATTTCTCCTTTGCTGTAGAATCTTGTTACGCCAATTACTTCTCCGTTTTCTAGTGTTCAGTTGGTTTGCGAGGAGGTCATCGAAGTAAATATGAAGTCTGACGAAGATGCAGTGGCATCGGACTCCGCTCAAGTTAACAGGGTTTCCGCGGTTCACTTCTAGTTTGTTGCGGCCAGGGAAAAAAATTACAGCCTGACCAGGACTTATCGACGTAGGATGGCTTATTCCTACTGTCAACGTTATATGACCCAAGCTAGTCTTCATAGGAGGAAACGATCTTCGGTTTCTCTCGCTTTTTCTCTTTGTCTTTGCAGGTATGCCAAGGAATATGCAGGAGTTAAGAGGGCTAGAAGAAAGGGGACTGATCTATTTGACTTTGACGGCCTATATCCTCCCTACAAGAAGCGTCGTCTTATGCTTTCTGTTTCAAACTCGTGTAATGTTAGTTCGGTTTGTTGGTTTTCCAGTAGTTTACAAAACTCCGCTTTCCGGAGGTTTGTAATGTAACAAACTTTGTTTACTTTATTTCAATATCAGTTTACTGTTGTCGAAAAAAAAAAGATAGATCCCGTATTAATTGACCGATGTTCCGAATCCAAACAGGTAAGGGCAGGGCCGTATGGGACTAAGAGCCTGTTTGGCCTTGCTTATGAAAAAAGAATTTTTGCTTCTGTAAAACAGTTTTGTAAAAACTAATTCTCGAAAAAATTATTATTGTTTGGCCAAATTTTTTAAAAAACTGTTTTGACTAATTGTGTCATGTTTGGCCTACTATTTTTTATAATTTCATTACATGGATGATGGACCATCTAAAACATAGTAAGTGAAATAAAAACACAAACACGGAGTACTTTTGTAAAACGGTTTTATACAAGTATATTGTAAAACAGATTATTTGATAACTACGAGTACTTTTTAACATCTATGTGTCATATTCTAGGTAGTTGGGACTTGTTTGTATAATATTAGCATAAAATCGCCTTACAGAAGACTACTTGTAATCAAGATGTATATTTACAACATACCAAGTATTTTCTTTGTTACAAGTTACAAACATTTACAGTAGACTCAAAAGTCAGCTGCACCTGCAGGCAGCAGTTGAAGCTCTTTTTAGCCGAAAATCTGATTAACTGGAATCGATTTCTGTGACCTCGTGTCTTGCTGCTGCACCTGAAGTCCTGATGGCTAGTGATTCCGATATCAGGACCAAAGCAAGGCAGTTTTTACGTGTTATGTTCCTTTGATTCATTTAATACAAACTCGGTATACAAGTCCTTTAGGGCGACCACGACTGTAGTGATCAGAGGCCCCATTATTGCATCCTGGATGACAGAAAAGAAATTACATTAGTAAAAGTTGTTTTTAGTTTCCTAAAAAGTAGTGTTTAACCTAGTTTCTAATTTCTCAGTTGAAAAAACACTTAAAACATGGGGCCAAACACATACTAACATGGCCTAACAGAGAACTACAGTTATCCACAATTAATAATTTTCAACTTTTTCATCAAAAATCAAAATCCCACTAATATTATTGTACATCCTCGTGCACCTCGTGCACCTCGTGCGATACATAACCATAGATATCTTGTTCATTATTACAAATACCATTGTTTCTTGTACTAAAAACTCATGATTTAGTAATTTAAAATACAAAAAATGGAACAACTAAAACTTGAAGTAGAAGTAATATCAACGGAATTGATTAAACCATCAACTCCAACACCAACAAATAATAAACTATTCACCGTTTCATCCCTTGATCAAAACTCACCATTTGCACATTTCCCTATTCTTCTTTTTTATCGAAATATAACTAGGAATGACAGTGAGTCGGGTTCAGGTCCAAGTACCCAACCTATTGACATAACTACCATAAAAACCTCCCTTAGTGAAACACTCACTAAATTCTACCCTCTTGCGGGTCGAGCCAATTCCGAGTCCACCATTTTGTGTGATGACCAAGGGATACCCTTTATTGAAACCAAGGTTAACTGCAACCTTGGTGATCTTCTTAGCTCGCCTCGTAAACTTGAATTGTTGGGCAAGATACTTCCTTCGTTTCAGTTATATTTATCTTATGGGCAACGACCCATTGATGAGGTTGTACACGTTGCGATTCAGTTCAATGTTTTTTCGTGTGGCGGGGTTGCGATTAGTTGTTATATGCTTCATAAGATCCTTGATGGTGCATCTGCTGGTGTCTTCCTTAATTATTGGGCTGCCCTTGTTAGGGCCAAATCTAGTACCCTCGATTTCAGGTAATTCTCTTATTAGACGGTCTCATGCATGGTAGCTTTATTATCAATCCTCTCATATACTGATATACTCCCTCCTATTCACTTACTCGAATTATTGGGTTTTTTTCGCCTATTTACTTTTTTGGTTGATTTAGTTATAATAGTTTATCATCAAGACATCAAAGCCTTGTTTTTGTGGACTTTATATTTTGCTTAATTGAACTGAACTTATAAGAGCATAACTCTGACTTCTAAAAGCGATATAGAACTTATAGAAGATTAACTTATAGCAAAATGGGTATGACTTGAGTTTAACTTTTCTGAACTGAATTCATAGAAGCTTAACTTTTCTGAACTAAACTTATAAAAGCTAAACTGAATTTAGAGGGAGTGATTTTAAGTCCAATGGAACGAGTCTTAAATCGCCCCACTTTTTTTTATTATAAATGCTGACATTTTAATCATAATTTTTTTTTTCCGATATTAACTAACTCTTGCCTTTTCTAATTGAAATAGCCTAAACGAACCAGACTTCGAAGCCACAATCAAGGCCTTCCCCCCAATGCCCTCCATCAAAATCAACGACTGTGATGACGGTGACGGTGACGGTGAGAAAGCTATCGCTTTAAACTCGTCGTACTTAAAATCCATTAAAGTGGTAGGCAAGACCTTTGTGTTCAACAATGTAGCCATAAAAAAGCTCAAGGACAAGGCCACAAGTGATGATAAACTAACAAACCCTACGTCTTTCGAGTCTGTTACAGGGTTCGTTTGGCACCACGTTCTTGCAGCAGCTTGTACGGCTACGGCTGCAACCGTGCAAAATAACAACTCGGGTCCGAGTGAGTTCTTTTTCACGGCTAACATACGACAAAGGATTACTCCTCCACTTCCAAAGACATCCATTGGTAACATAATCAAAACTATACATGCTCGAGTTGACACACTTGGTGACTTCTCGAAACATGCAACCGTGATCCATGAAGCAATTTCAGAAATGAACAAAAATGTTATGGAAAATTTGCCTGAAAAGGATTCTCTTGTGAATCAAGGTTTCAAGTTTGGTTCATACAAAATTACGAATTGGTGTAAACTTGGGTTGAATGAGGTTGATTTCGGGTTTGGTAAGCCTAATCGGGTTATTCCGGTGGGTATGGTGCATCCTGTATTGAGGAATTTTATTCTCATGGTTGACAATTTGGATCTCAATGGTGGCATTGATGGTATTGAAGTATGCTTGTTTCTGGAGGAGAAAGAGATGCAAATTTTAGAATCTAATTCTCAATTTCTTGCTTTTGCTTCTCCTAATTAGTACTCCCTTTGTCGCATTGAGATTTGTTTGTCTTTTTTATTATTTGTGAGCGGTATCTCGTAGACGGTAACTTTATTGTGATTCAGACATTATGGTTTATCAATGTTTTTTTTATCTTTGTGGAACAAACATGTTGGTTAATGCTCTACCAAATACAGAGTATAATTGTGAAATACTTTGTATATTGAATGATCAATGATTATTACAATTAACATAACTCAACTCGATTAAGTTTTGGCTCATATTATTATACTCCGTAGCAAACTAAAGTAAAATAGCTGTTTTGTTCATAAACCTTGTTCATTGCCACAATACCCGGAATTGATCTGAATTACAATACCCAAATGTGACATGAAACCGGAATTGACCCGACCCTGACCCGAATATGACACGAATTTTGTTGACCCGTAACTAGTCCGACTCGAAATGACCCGATCAGAAACCACCTAAGTCAAAATTAACCCGACAAAACATAGCTCTTACTAACCCAAAATGACAAATTTGAAATTACACTTAATTTTGCTCATGTAAAATTAAGAATCAATCATCAAAACTCAACTATAAATTGATCCAAAGATAACCGTCCCACTTAGCTCGAAAATGACCCTCCAAACAAACCAGAAATGACCCTACCGGCCGACCCAATCCATCCGAGCTGGCCCGAACCATACCTAAGCCGATTGACCCATTTACCCGGTCTCTACATTGGTTGCACTTCTGTATGCAACTGATGACAATTTCAAAGGAATGAATTAACTTGTTTTGTGAAACTTGTGTACTTGCAAAGATTATATGCCTTAAACGAAAAATTGTTGTGTCTTTCGGGAGAGCCGTCCTCCTTGCACATAAAAATAATCCACCAAATGAACTGTTATGTCTTTCGGGAGAGCCGTCCTCCTTGCTCCTTAATTTTGTCTGTTTTTTTTGTTAAAAATTGATGGTAACATTTTATCGTAAAATGGTGACATTTATTTCGTCTTAATTTCAAATGAAAATACTCGGTCTGAAACAAAAATTTGCCATACTATTTTCTTCCCGTTTGCTTTTTCACAATCTCCAAGAGGGGACTTTGCAGCTCTTCTAATTGGATGAATTTTTCTAGAAAACAATATTTCCGACATGCAATGCTACCTGTTTTTTTGTCAAATAGAGATAAGTAACAATCAAAATGGTCCGAGTACAAGAGAACAGAATCAACAGATGAAGAAAAACAGATCAAACAGTAGGAGAAAGCATCCACAAGAAAATGACATGAACAAAGTGCATCTTTTTATTTCAATATTCTTATAGCCGAGGTCAAATGATAACAATATCTCGGATATGTCGAATTTTGGGCCAGTCCTCGCCACTTGGTTCTTGACATCTACGAGTATCAATTAAACCAGGACAGGAGAATATCTTAAGTTTCTGAAGGGATGTCAGGTTTTGAATTGCGTCCGGAAGTGATTTCATCGCAGGGCTGTTATAGATTGAGAGGGAATGAAGAGACGATAAGCAGTTTATCCATTCCGGTAGGCCTTTCAACTCCGAGCACCCTGCAATTAGGAGGTTTTGGAGGGCAGTCAAGTGTTGCATCCCCTTCGGCAGAATTTCCATGTTATGAAGACCCTTCAACTCCAGTGAATGAAGATTGTGACTTAGAGATCTCCAAGGCATGCCATTGTCGTCCTCGTACTCAACTATGGGGATATTACTAATTGAGAGTGACTCCAAGGCAGTGAGATACTCCAACTCGGAAATACTTGTTAATCTTCTGCATCGTTTAATCTCCAAGCTTCGCAAGGAAGAAGAACAGCTCTTGAATACCTCCTCTATTTCTGCCAACCTCTCAACTTCAAGATCACGACTGAGCTAACCCACGCTGTCTATTTGTTGCACCCTTAATTCCAGATCGGAATTTCTAGAGTTCTCACTTGTTATTACTCGCAACGATTTGTTGCTGTCTTTCAATACAAGTGATTCTAGGTTAGGACAAGGAGGAAAAGATGTCAGCTCAGGGCACAACTCAATTACTAACAAAGAGAGACGAGGAAATGATGGGTGCGGCCAGCCATCTCCGCTTTCATCCACTCCTATCCACCATCCTTTCAGTTTATAACAACCACGAATGCTGAGACACTCAAGGGCAGGAAAGAATGATTGAGCAACCGACACATAACGACCATGGCTAACTGCGCTTTTTTCCATGTACTTCAAATTATAAAATGTGTCAAGCGACAGTGATTTCAAATGCTTTAGATTACTCAACAACGGGAGATCCTGCAACCGCTCGCAATCCTGGAGCTCAATGTTGACGAGATTAGGAAGAATGGTTGCCCAATCATCCTGTGCTCTTCCCCATCTCGGAATTTCAGCACCATAGTATCTACACAAATACAACTGCCTGAGATTTCGATGTGGCTGCAGCTTTGCAATCACAACTTCATTCTCTGCAGCTATCCCCTCATCAATGGGTTGACCAACTTTGAAAGGTAAATATATCGAACCATGGTTACGTTCAGTAGCTTCGTTAAAATGTATTCTTACCACCATCAGATTCTTAATGCCATCCAAACAACCACCTTCCCCTTCCTTTTCTTTGTCCTTTTCCGTCTCGCTCACAAGATTCTCACCAATCCTGATATTAATGTTACCCTGCAAATTCACAATGGATTTTAGGTATTTCAGTTGACCGCTAGATTGCTTCCCGCTTGAACTCACATTACCCACTTTAAAGTCGCTTAGAACACGTAGATTAGTCAGCTGGCTGAAGCCTGAAGGCATACAGGTCAACCCTGAACACGCATCGATATCCAAGAACCTAAGATTTACTAACTTGCAAAAATCCTCTGGCCATGCTTTAAGCCCATAACAGCCACTTAATATTAAGCTTTGCAAATTATATAATTTTGTGATTGAGTTAGGGAGTGTTTCGAGCTTCCTATTACCAGAGATATCGAGATATCTTAAGTGTGACAGTTTACCAATTGACTCTGACAGACTTTCGGAATCTGGTACAAATAAACGTAAACTTCTAAGGGAGCTCCAGTTAGCTACTACTGTTTTCACCAAATTGAAGTGGATCTTTACCAGGGGCGGCCCCGAGGATTTGGAGGCCCTGTTCCAAATATTAGGTGGAGGCCCTTACGATAAGTGCATCATCGATAATAACATGTTTGTAATAGTTGTTTTTTTAGAAGAAGACCCATTTTATGTTAAATGAGATCATTTAACTTAAAACGGTTTTCACCCCGATTAAAATAGAGGTAAAAGTAAAAGAAGGGTGTTCGACGGTCTTATGCAATACGAACCATTTGTTTTAAAGTGACAAAGTTTTCAAGTAACTTACACTAAAATGGTGAATTTGCTTTTAAATATTAAAGGAGACTTCATACGAATAAACTCTTAAAATCTACAATTGCAAACAAGAGATTAAAAAAAATCTAAGCTAAAATAATTAATTAAAGTAGCTAATCTAAAAAAGAAAATGGTTAATGTAAAAACTACAACCATGAAGAATCAAGCCCAGGACCTCCTCTTCATAGGACTTCAAAGTTGTTTACTCCGAGGCCCACTACCATTATGCCAATGGAAGAATGCATATAATACAGAATGTTTATACATTAAGTAGAATTGTTTCTAAATGAGGCCCCCAACCCTCTTGGGCCCCGTTCGGCGAACGGAATTGAACAATATCTGGGCCGCCCCTGATCTTTACATCCATGTAGCACGAGCGGACATTACTTTTACGGAAAGAGCCTTTTGTCCATTCACCCCCAGCAAGAAATAAATGACGAATTTGTTTCCCTAAGTTGTTTGTTGGAGAATTTGCCACTGCAATCTCATCTCCTGCAACTTCTTGAGCAAGATCGTGTATTAGATCATGCATTTTAACTGATATGACTTCACCACAACCATCTTTTTTCACATCTTGGAAAAAGCATCTTTTTAGTAGGATTAAAAAGAAGTCTTCACCATCGTCAATGTAATCTTGCGCCATCCAAAGACTAATCAACTTCTGTTTGTCCATTTCAAAATCCTTAGGGAATAATGCACAATACCTAACACTA
The DNA here is from genome assembly GCA_018983105.1 of Silene uniflora. NCBI lineage: Eukaryota > Viridiplantae > Streptophyta > Magnoliopsida > Caryophyllales > Caryophyllaceae > Silene > Silene uniflora. The sequence goes on along the minus strand of JAGPOY010000224.1, from coordinate 37,326 downwards.
CAAAAGGAAACAAAACAGGCGACCGATTTTGGCGACTGAAGTCAGTCGCTAATTACATTTTAGCGACTGACTTCAGTCGCCAACGACCCGTCGCAGACCTTAGTCGCTTTTTCAGATTTTAGCGACTAATGTCAGTCGCTAAATTTAGCGACTGCAAAATCAGACGCTAACTTGTAATTTAGCGACCGAAACGGTAGTCGCCAAAATGGCGACCGACTAAAGGTAGTCGCCAAATTAGCGACTGAATACCAGTCGCTAAAGTGCCTAATCCGTCGCTATTTTTGGCGCCCTGGCAGAATCACTGAAGCTTTTTAGCGACTGAATATCAGTCGCTAAAGTGCCTAATCAGTCGCTATTTTTGACGCCCTGGCAGAATCACTGAAGCATTTTAGCGACTGATTTGTGGTCGCTAAAATGCAAATCAGTCGCTAAAGCTTCTGATTATTTTCCAGGAGCTTTTCGTTTGCAATGCTAGCCTAAAAATTTACAACCTGCATAAAACCGAAGTTCAACAACGCCATACATCCCAATCTTCAACACCCACAACACCATACATTTCAAATTTCAACCCAACATCGCACATTTCCAACACACATTTCCGAAACTTCATTTCATATAATTGAAAATGAAAGGTTTACAAGCTAACATATATTCTAAAGTTCAAGTCTTACATGCTAAATTAAACTTACTTAACTAATGGGAAACCAACACCGGCTCC
>JAGPOY010000224.1:0-12757 GCA_018983105.1 Silene uniflora | reverse complement strand
GGAGGCATTCACCATCTCCTTAGTACGTGGGAGTAGGGTTTGAAAGAAGGTTTGTGTTATGGACCATGCCGGAATACCATGGTGAGGGCACCGGGCTATCAAGTCTTGATACCTATCCCATGCCTCTCCCAAAGATTCACCGTCTTCTTGTTGGAAAGTATGGATTTCGGTCCTTAGCATGGCCGTTTTTGAAGATGGGTAGTATTTGGCAAGGAAGGCTTTTGCAAGTGCATCCCATGAAGTGAAGGTGCCCGGTGGATGAATGTTCAACCATCGGTCCGCCTTGTCTTTGAGTGAAAAGGGAAAGAGCATCATCCGAAGGGTGTCTTCGGGTACTCCATTTCTCTTTATCAAAGCTACCTTACTCTTGAATTTGCGAAGATGGGCATGAGCATCCTCATCAATGTGCCCTCCAAATTGATCCCTCTCTACCATTCCAATTTGGTTCGGGTGTATCTCGAAATTATTTGGGGCAATAGTACCAAAGTTGATTGGGTTACAAGTGTTATTATGATTAGGCCAGTTATGGTCTCTTAGAGCCGCCATTGGTGGTTGTAATGGAGTGTTTGGAAGGGGTGTGTTTGGTGGTGTATTTGTGGGACTTTCAAAATTGTAGAAGGGGTTTTCTAGTAGTGGTTCTATTGTGTTGGTTGTTGGTTCTTGAGCAATGGGTTCAAGGTGCGTTGGAGTGGATGTTGTTGCTTGGTTTGCTATGGTGTTTTGAGAGGTTTCACGGACCCTTTCCAAAGTTCGATGCCTCAAAGCCCTAAAGAGCCTTTCGGGGTCGGAACTATAGAATAACCCGGTGTCGTTTCCTCTAGGCATACACTTTCAACAAAACCGTTAGACTCCTAGTGCTTTTTGGGCACTAGGGATAAGCAATAATCAAACACTCTATAAGAAGCAATCAACTACTCAATGTGAATAAACAACAAGTAACAATTACTAAGGCTAATCCTAAAACTCTTAACCACTAGATATAACCTAACGCCATCCCCGGCAATGGCGCCATTTGATGAGTAGGATTTGTCGTCAATTCCTCTATCAAAAATTACCTAAATAGAAGTATATTTAGGGTCGAATCCACTAGGATGGCGGGATTACTATCTAGCTCGTTTCGAATTTAGTTTAGCCTAAAACAACGCAATAGAGTTGAACTAATGATTAGATATGAACTAAAGCAAATAAGATGGGTTGAAATGTAAACAATTGATTAAAACTAGGGTGTATGGGTTCTCTTAAGGTGAGCGGAGACTCAAAATAGGGAGAAATGCAAATTATGGCAAATTTATCGACTTTATAAGGAGCTAATGTCTTAGACACCTAAATTAATCCCTAAGCCGTCGCATTAGATCATAATTAAACATAATCACATACCAAAAACATCCCCCTATCATTGTCAATCAAGGGGGTGTTGGTCAAATTCGATAAAGGTGTAAACTTTCGTTCACACCTTTCATCAAACACATGGAGAGCATGATTATACAAGCCAACAATTATGCCAAAATAAGATTAGCTATCCCATAATTATCATCCTCCTTCACCCAAGGTCACCCTAACCCTAGGAGGGACTACTCGCACATGGTAAAAAGGTTCAAAGATGCAAAATTTATAGAAACAAATGAACACAAGGTAAACATACTTGATAGTTGATTATAATGCCAAATAAACAAACACAATATGTAAACAATTGAAGAGATAGTAAAAAGGAGGGAACTTTTATACCAACAATGAAGAACAATGAGTCTTGGATTAAAATAGAAGATTAGTCTTCACCAATTCTTCAAATTACAACCCAAATATCAATTGTAAACAATTGATATTCCCAAAATTCTAACTTAATTAAGTAAAGATTAATGTGTAATTAAGGAAAGATTAATACTTGCTAAAATGATAACTTGCATGAAAATTAAATTGAGTTCTTAAATCTAGGGTATATCTTAAAATGAGACTAAGGGGGGGTATTTATAGGGTGTTACAAAATTAGGTTGAAAAAGGAGAGTTGGTAGAATCTCGCCTACAGGGGGTCCCAGCCGGTAGGCCGGCTGCCGGTAGGGCACCGACTGGGAACTTCCTGATCCAATCTCGTGCATTTCTGGGGTAGATAATCTCCCAGCCGGGGTACCGGCTGCCGGGTCTTGGACCGGCTGGGAGCTCTTGAAGTTTGACTTTGCCAAATCATTTCTTTACCTTTTGACTTTCTTTGAGTGGGTTTCCCAGCCGGCCGGCCGGCTGCCGGTGGGGCACCGGCTGGGAGTTCTCTGGTTCTATTCTGCCAAACTTCACTTTCAATCTTCAATCTTCAACTCTTCAGGGGTCTCTCAGCCGGTAGGCCGGCTGCCGGTGGAGCACCGGCTGGGGAGCCCCTGTATCCTTCTTCCAGCATTTTTCATGTCTTCTCTTTTGGGGGAGTCTCTCAGCCGGCTGGCCGGCTGCCGGTGGAGCACCGGCTGAGAGCTCTCTGCCTCCTTCTTTACTTTCTCTTCTCTTCTCTTTTCTTCTAAGGCTCAATCTCTTGCTCCGACTCTCCCGACTTAACTCCAAATTCCTACAAATTGGGTCATCACCATAGAATAGGAGGGTCGGGTGCAAAATGCAAGTAGAAAGTATATAAAATCAATGCAAAACGTGGTCAAAACGTAAAAGAGCAAGAGAATGAGCGACAATTTGGAGACGCATCAGTGAGTCTTGACCCCACCTTTTTTATTTTATTTTTATTTTTAAAGCCTATATATTCTCTTAATTACTATCTTGTGTTCTATAAATAAGCATACTTTATTACTAAAGGTTTAATATTCTGTCCAAATAATTTCATTACAAACATCACTTTTTATTTCTCTTAATTCTGTCATGTTTAATTATATTATCTAGTATTCCAAGTTTAAGTTATTAAATTTATTAGCATAGTGTGCTATATTATGTTTAGCATTTTGATAAATAATGTTTAACTAACAATTTGTTTAGTGTGTTATATAATTGTTTATTCATTTTGATTAATAATGTTTAATTACAAACTAGAACTAATTAATAAGTTTATAAAAGAAAAGGTAGGGTCTGAGGTGAGTCTGACTGATAATGTATAAAGTGTGAGGTAAGTCTGAACAATAGTAGAATAGTAATAAAAAGTTAGTGGAAATCTGAGGTAAGAGAGTCTTAAGACCCAGGAGAGTCTGACTGATAATCTCACCATTATATATAAGACCCGTGATATTTTCACGGATTCTAACTTTTTTTTTTTTTGATGACGAGGAGGTTTAATCCTCCCCGGACACGCAACAATACCATGCTAAGACCTCGTAGCCCATCGTTTATGTTTTGAGGGAACTCGGATCTCTCCACTAGACCAAGAGCATTTGGTTAGGATTTTAAAACTTAGTTACCCTTCAAATCACAACTTCTCAATTCCTTATTTTTTATACTTGCCCGGTTGCCCCTCACCTCACCTCACCTCACCTCACATCACCTCACCTCACCTCACCTCACCTCACCTCAGTTCTCCTCTCTCTCTCTAAATCTTGTGCATCAAGTCGGTCAATCAAGATCATCTCAAGATCACTCCAATGGTCCATAGTTGAACGCCTTTTACTTTGAGCCATCTGTTCTTCACCTTCCGATTCAAGTCTGGTGAGGTAAATTTCAATGTCTTCTTTCTTTTTCTTTTTTCCTCTTTTGTTGGTAGAAAATGGTGGAGATGATGGTGAATACGTTAATCTTTTTCAAAGTTATGATTTTTAATCTCAGAATTATTTTGCTGTCGTTTTTGCAAACCGTTTAAATATGGATGAAAAATCTATGCCATGTCGCGTGTCCGTTACTTACTTGTTGATACCGACACTTCATTTTAGACCAAAAAATTGGAAAATCCGCACAAAATAGCCGTATCCGACACACAACACCCGTGTCGGAGAGTCGGGGTAACACATGACTAAATATTTCAAATACATAATGCCTTTTCCTGCTCTGTTTGGTGTTTGATCATGTTTCAGTACTCTTATTAATAGAGGAAGCTTATCATGGTTCATCTTATTTTAAAGCTCGCTAAGCTGTTATGTTGAAACAGATTAAAAGGATTGGGACCATACATATGCTCAACACCATTAAGGTGCAAATATCACGAAACTTGATGGTCTTTGTCTTGGTCTTTTGGATTAGTGATTTTTTCACTAATGATTAGTTCCAGGAATTTAAAGTACAGTGGGCTAAAACTTGCTACGGATTTTCAACGGAATTTTGCTATGGAAATTCCGTAGCATCAATTCCCGCCATGTGGAAAAATTGACGCAGGCATAGGAAAATCTGTTGCTACGGATGGTCCAAAATCCGTAGTAAATGGAATATAGATTAGTCCGTAGAAAATAATTTTTTGGGGACGAATTATCAGTCCCTAGCAAAATATCTGTAGCTAAATGGCTTATTTTTTTAGTAGTGTGAAAACAGGCCCCGGTGAGTGCTCTTGCCTCTTGGTATGTATGAAATGCCAAACAAGATAACAATTATCTGGTCATCTAAGCACCAGCACTCCCATGAATCCCATCCCAAGCCATTCTGGTGCAAGCAATCAAGCATGTGTACTCTAAATATCCCAATATGACCAAATTTATTTAGTTAATGACGGCAAGACAATGGCTATCAAATTATCAATCATCAGTGGGTATTAAGCATCACTTTATCAACTATCATAGAATTATCCATGATTATCAATTTATCATCACTTTATCCACTTTAGTAAAAAACAAATCACTTCGCGACTGCATTCTGGTACTAAATTTGGACCATCTACACTCTCTTCCCCTTACTTTAATAGTTTAGTACTTTTAGTCATTCATATTTTCAATATTATAGAAGCACCCTAATAACTTATGGATAATATGATAATAACTTAAGTTAGCATTCTTAACATCATCAAAACCAAAAGATTTATCCAGAACTAGACATCCAAGAGGGTCCTAATAGCATGATTAACATTAATAGTTTACTAATTTCAAGAAGAAGATGATGATTGATGAATAATAAGAGAATTACCTATGAAAGTATTAATTCGAGGGGTGTGAACGCGACGGAGGTGGTGACCTGCCGGAGTGACAACGGCAAGAAAGGTGGCTATGTATCATAGTGTATGAGAAGGAAAGCTGATGTAACATCAATTTTTTGAGTTTTCCGATTCAGTGTACCGGAATGTTGCTGGTCTATGTTTGTTCAGAGCAATGGATATTATCGGAATGATATGCAACATATATCATTTAGTATTAAGTTTCAATTCTGGACATTGTTTGTATTAGAGATAGAGATGTTTACAGAAACATTTAGGCGAGATGGGAGCAATGGAGTACAACTTCAACAACAAGAACTATAGGTTTTATTATATTTGCCTAATTTTAGTCGTGATGGGAACTAACATACTCACCTCTTACTTTGTAGATAGCTCATTTTACCCGTATTTGCCTAATTCGTGTTTCACTCTAATCTGATTGGTTTTATTATATTTGCCTAATTTGTGCTCATAACTCAGCAAACCCACTTTTATAAGAATCGAGAGTCAGAAAGATTAGAAAGATTAGACAAAGCTGTGTAGTAACACTTTCTCCATATTTCATGTTTTAGGAATTCATCTATTAATGATTGATGGCTAAAAAGTTATCGTTATGATGATATTTAGATTAGATGGTGTTTGACCCCATTTAAAAGTGTTTTTCCAACTGTAAAAGTAGAAGTGAGGTCAAACACTAATTTTTCCTATTGTAAGATCAGTTTTTTAGAAGCCAATTTCCTAAAATTAACCCTAAAAACAGAAGTAGCAAATATTCTAAGAGACTTTGAATATTACCGTAATAGAACTCAGCGTCAATTCCATAATTCCTAGATAGCCACTATTTAAACAGCTCCTCAGCACAAAACAACTCACTGCTCCATTAACCTCTTTTCTGCTACCAGAAGGAAAGCCTAAATTGTTACATTTAATCTTATCAATAGCATTGTTATGTCATATCTTAGGAGTGTAATCTTCCGACAAGTTATTAATATTTCTTTTACAACGATTCGTTATAGGTTTGTTGTATATGTACTTATGTTATCTTTTCTTATTATTAGTTTATAAGCTGGCTATCAAATCATTGTAGTTATACATACAGTAAATTAATCAATTGGCTATTATATTTAGTGAAATTTCACCCTAGTAGCACTTCTTTGGCTTGCACAATCCTTTAAAAATGTAAAAACTTATTTTCTATAAGGAAGGCCAAACATGCTCTTAAGCTGGTTGGGTGGTTTTCATTTTGTGTACTGATTGATGGTAATTAGTTTCACAATTTAATTGCGGTTAGTGTGTTCATGTATAATGTGTTGTTAATAAGTTAAATTATAATTATTAGGCATTTCTTTGATAGTAATTTATGTGTTAAATGATACAGGGATTACCCAAGTGACCATAACTCTACCCTGATCACTTTCATCTCTCTCAGAGTCTCAGACATCTACTAAAAAGTTGTTTGAGGAGAAATATCACTTTTATTGCCCATTCACAGCTAGGAGTTACAGATTCCTCATGCCCATCCTCAATAGCCGTGTAGTCCACAGACGTAGTGGCAATATGAATGTAGAGATAAAGCACATGAAATGGCTTACAAATGTCTACCTTGCGGAGGATGAGGAGGATATTGAGGCTGGAGAAGGAGGAGGTGATTGTGTTTAGAAGAGGACACGGAGGAGGAGGTTGGGTCTAAGGTTGGTGGAGGAAGAGGAGAAGCCGAGGAGGAGAAGGAGGTTGGAGGTTGGAGGCTGGAGGGAGGTGTTGATAGGTGCTGACAAGGCCGGGAAAATTGATCCAAGGAATGTTAAGATTCCAAAATTTCTACACCGTAACCGCAAGAGCTTGTGCTCGTGCTCATGCTTGATCCTTCCAACTCTTTTCTTTATGACAATCGAGCTGCTTGTTGGTATAATTTCAGGATGCGGGAGAAGTCTATTGATAATTGCAAGTTTGCAACCATGCCCTTCATATCCATCCTATTAAAAGTTAACACCAAGGCCCTTCTTCGAAAGCTGCTGCAAACAAAAGGTAAATTGCTTGTTAGTCTCTCTATCCCATTAAGGTAAATTGCTTGTTATTCACTCTAAAATCATATGTGACTAATTATAGATAAATATCTATCCATATATTTAGAGAAGTTAATGGTCAAAGTTAGCATGGGTGGACCACTGGAAAACACACAAAGTACAACATTCTATTCATTCTATTGTTTTTGTTGGTGTTATCTCTAAAAGCTTGTGGGCCTGTGGCGGCGAGTGTGAGATGGCAGCAGGCTTTGAGGAAGGGTAAGAAGCTGCTGACCTGTGTGTTTTTTTAATCTTCATTGCTACTTTAAGAAAAAGGTGAAATCTTTGAGTAAGATATGTGAAATTAAGCAATGGGTTTTCTCAACTACCCTGATTAAAGTCCACATATGTTTGTTTCTTTGGAAGATTGAGTGAAGAAAGATGGTATATTTGGTGAGAAAATGATCTATAGATCAGTGATATTACTTACTCGTACTACTATATTAAATACCAATGTACTACTTTATTAAAGTCCACAATATCCAATTATTTTTGTGTATTGTTGTTGAAATTCATAATTAGTACATTGGTGTTTGGTCAACTCAGCAGCAAGTTACTCTTGTAAGCGATTTGAATTGATACAACTCAGTTCCTTATTCGATCCCCTGGTTGGCCTACCGAATCTGACTTCTATCATTCTCTGTGTGATGGGTCAGTTGTTGGTGTATATTCTCTTATTCTTTAAAAATGATACTAATTGTGTTCAATTCTTTAAGAACTTCTTCATACGTTGATTTGAGTGTACAAGTCTGGGATTCCCGCCGCCAACTTTGATGATTGAGCTGCTGGTTAAAGATCTAATTCTCCCTACTAATACTTGGAATTATGATCTTGTCCGGGAACTTTTCGAGGAGTGGGCTAATAAAATATGTGCCATGCCTAATTGTTTTTCTATTGGACAAGATTACGTATTCTGGACTCTTTCTCCATCTGGTGTTTATTCAGTTAAAAGTGGGTATGCCGTAACTCTTCATGAACATCTCGACAAGTTCAGTTTGACTAAGGACCATTGTAGACTGAACTCTTTGGCTAAAGGTTTTTGTAAAAAAAGACTTTGGCATCTCCCCGGACCACATGTTTGGAAGTTACTTATTTGGAAAATTATCACTAACTCTCTCTCAGTCGGATACGAGTTTGCCAGAAGGAATTTGATCGTTAATTATTCTTGCTCTATGTGTAATAACCATGAATCGGTGGAGTCCTTAAATCATCTTTTTAGGGACTGTGATGTGGTTAAAAGGTTATGGCCTATGGGCGTCTTCTTCTGTTGGTATTCTTATTAATAATGTGGAGAATGTGAGTATTAGTGATTGGGTAATTAATTGGATGGAATTTTACTAGTGGATGGAATTTTACAGCTGCAAAAAAAAAAAAAAAAAAGTGTCTTAGTGTGGAGGTTTATTCAGAACTGGATCCCGGTAGAAATTGTAAATTTCATTTATTGATGGTCAATGTTATCTCTTTCTCCTTTGTCGGTTTGAGTAATTAACAGAAACAAGTCACATGTTCAAACTATTAGCATTATTTGACAGTCATGGAGTCGTGGTCGGAGTTGAGCAACTTAGACAGATAACACTCGTGACCTTGTATGGATACCAATAATGGAGATAAAGGAAGGGGATGGGGAATGGAGAGATCTGTTTTCCCTTCCCTTCAAATCTCTCCACCGCATTTTTCTAATCAAACAAATAAATGAATTATAGATTTCTTGGGAAGTTTGATCTCAGTCAGTCTCTCAGAGGAATCGATGCTAGAAGTAGCCTTGCGACTTGCATCTACAGCATGAAGAAACACCAGAGCGACAAGGACAAGCTCGAGTCCAATGAGAAGGAGATTATTGAGACCGCAGTCAAGGAGGCACCTTGAATGGTTGGACAACCACCACAGTGATGAGAAAGAGGACTACAATGAGAAGCTCAAGGAAGTTGAGGCCATCTGCAACCCAATCACAACTGCCTTTTACCAGAGGTCTAGTGGGCCATCAGCTCGTAGTGAAGATGCAGATGACACAAAGGATGGACACGATGACCTATAGACGATGACTTCCCCGATTTACCCCTAGTGTGTTAGTTTTAAACTTTTAATATTGTTAGCTAAGAACTCTGTTGTGAGATTTTTTTGTGCACAAGGGGAATGAGGAAGTTGATTTAGAGATAACCAAGATTAGTTTAGTTTTATTAGAAAGCGAAAAAAACGTTTAGGCTAAGACAACCAAATTTGGAACACATGCATCCACTATGTGAGCTTACCTTGCTAAAACATCTTTGAAGCCGAACAAAGTGGAATTTTATCACGATACAAATTCATAATGTACGAATTAATATTACTGGTGTTGGTGTGAATTAATACCAAACATTTTTTTTTAGCAACTAATATACTCCTACCAATTATTGATGTCGGTTCCATAATTTAAGTGCCACATAAAAGTATATAGAGTACTTTGTACTCGGATAGGGGGCATAGTTTTAGTCAACCATGTATCGTATGATCATTCAATCAAACATGGGACGGGCCATATATCATCTACTCGTATTTAGGATCACTCCCCCTTGCTTCTAAAAGGCTACAATAGATTCGATGGGCTCCTGACAACCCAGTAACACTTTCCCTAACCCACCCTGGTTTCGTAGTACAAAGGTACATGTCCCTGGATAAGTCATAACCCAACAATCAACACCACTTCTAAATAAGATAATTACGTATCGGATTACATCATCCTTCTGATAGAAAATACAGCAAAGTTAGGCTGGCTGATTAAAAGAAAGCTAGAGACTACATCATTGTGTTTGAGCCTTCCTGTACCAAGAAGGGCTTTTATACACATACTAGAATCTCCTAGATTAAAACCCACATAACTTATGGTTCATAGTTTGTGACCACCAAAAAAAATTCTTCAACCCAATAAATTGGCCTATTGCTTCATAATGCCACATCACCAAAAATTCTTTAACCACTTGCAGTGCTGATGCATCCTCCAATTCTCAGCTTCTCGTGATTTCTCTTTATTTCTTGCTGCCCCTACCCCTGAATGATGAAGGGAGCGCGATCAGAACTACAGTTTTATAATACTCAATTCTAACAGATGATGAAGCAGACTATCACAGTCTCTAAAATTCATTCAAATAGATTTAAGCAAAAACACAAAAAGATAAAATGAAGGAAACATTAAATGCGATTCACTCAAGTGGCTTTCAAATTATCAGCCAAATTGGCTTTACAACCAGTTCTTTCTTAGAAATGTTCTTAGGGACACAAATTTAGTTAAAGGACTTGAAAAGTAAACCACACTAAGCCTTGCAAATGTGTGTACCATTTAATACTACCTCAGCGGTCTTCTAGATGTGGCAATTAATCATAAGTTTACGTCTCAGGGCCTCCACATGTCTATGACCCCGATGCTACTTACAGGAATACTCCCTCTTTTCAAATTTCTCGGTGATACAAAATTAATCACAGTTCATTAAGAGTAGCAGGAATTGGGGATCGTCGTTTCAGAGTAGTCAGGATACATCCAAAATTGGTACTAAACACGGAATGTTATAATATGAGTTTTTGGATGTGGAGTAAATGCTTACGAAATTGTTTAAAACCTAGGTTAAAAAACGTATGAATACACCTTTGAGCGTTTACCTGCTTGTAAATGTGATGCCTGGGATTTAATTAATACTCCGTAGCATATCTTCATCTATCCTTATCAAACTAACACTAACACATTATGTGCATTCAAGCCTAGAACTAGACGCCTTATCCAAGTCATTATCATTAGCAATTTCTACACTCGATTTTTACAACCAAATCCAGGTCTCATGAATGCAAAAAATTGGGACCTGAGTGGTGACAGAATCAAAGTGGTGTTTGGTTAGAGGTCTCTACATCGATTTCCCACTCCTCCAAGGTTTTCAAAACCTTACCCTACATGTCCCCATTTCTCTTCGTGGAGGGAAAAAAAAACGTATGAAACCATCACTGCTGCTTCCCCACCAACACTGCCAACTATGCACCTTGCCTCGCCTCCTGCAGACACCACCACGCCTCCCCCCTCTCCTCTACGTTATTCTTTTTTCTCCCTTTTCATTTTTTGCTCATTATTTATGATTTTTTTGTCAAAGATTTTCGTTTTAGAGGTTTTTCTTCGCCCCCTACATTATGGAGGAGCTTGATGCTTGAGGACAAGTTATTGTTACCACGGCGGGATGTGCTGATGGTTTGAAGGTGTTGGTGGTAGAGCATAAAGGAGATGGGGCTCCATGTGTCTAATGAGGAGTGTGATTCGTGAATGGTAAGGTGCTAATTAAATTTCTTTCTCGGAGAGGTAATGAACTTCATGGTCATTCATTTTGGACGTTTGGTTGGGGGTCTTTAGGAAAGGGAAAGGGAATTAAAGTTCGTGATTCCCTTTGTTAGTGTTTGTTTGAGACAAACAAAGGGAATGAGTTTGCCTCCCTTACCTCCAATTCTCTCTAACTCCTTACCCTTCACCCTCTAAGGAATGAGATTCATTACCCCTTTAATCCACCACCCCCATAACTCATTGACATTGCCCACTACCAATCTCCAACAACCACCACTCCATCACCGACCACCACTACACCCCCACCACCGCCACGAATGTCCTCCTCCTCGCCGGCCTCTAACTCCTAGTCATTGCCCCTACCATCTGGAATCGTCGCTACAACCAGCACCTACTATCACCTCCGTCGCGCCGACGATACCATTAGTCAACCATTAGAAAAAATCGAAAGCATAAAAAATGCATTCAAATCCCTCCTAATTATGCTAATTCAATACAACTGGCAGGAGATCAACATGAAGATCCAAACACTTCCCCAAGTAAATCTAAATTAATCGTAATTTTACTTAACTACACAATTACTTATAAGTATGTTCCCCATAAATGAGCAAATTTCACGAGCACATAATGATTTTGCTTCACTGGTATGTACAAACTTCATGTAATTAGGCGCTAAGTATCTGAATTACACGAATAACGAACTGCAAATTCCAAATGGAGGTGTTTATGGGGGTTGGGGATTCAAAATAAGGTGATATTTATGGGTGTGCAATCAATAGGACGCCGACAACGGGGTAAAGTCAGCGGGGGCTGTCACTGTTGGTGGGAGTGGGGGTGGTTATGAGTGTGTGGAGGGTTGGTTGGTGATGGGTGGCAGTTTGGGGACACAAACAATTTGGGTTATTCCTTTGCCTTGAATAGAGTAACCAAACAACAATGTAATTTTGGGGTAATCTCATTCATTTCCCCTTCTTTCCCTTTCCCGTTCCCTTTCTTAAACCAAACGCCCCCTTATTTCCTTTTGTATCGCTTTAGGGATTCCCGACAAACGAAACGTCCCCTCTAACTTCTAATTTAGTTTAGCAAAGCGTGTCTACAAGACGAGGCGATGCACAAATGTTGTATCAGAGCAATAAGGTGTGCTTTCTTTTCTTGACCGGAGGCAACTAAAGAGATTTTGTCCCATTAAAAGTCACATGTTAAGCTCATTACCCCACCTCTTTTCTATAAAAGCTTAGTTTTTAAAAAAATAACACGCTTTAACCCTAATTTTTTATTCACCACTCCTCCTTCTCCTTTTATCTCTTTCCTTCTCTGTTTTTCTCTGCTTTTTCTTTATCTCTTTTCTTCTCTGTTTTTCTCTTACTTTTTCTC
>JAGPOY010000223.1:0-27818 GCA_018983105.1 Silene uniflora | reverse complement strand
TATCAAATGATTGAGACGGGGGACTATCAAAACATCAATTGAATTTTTTTTTTAACAGTATCAAATGATTGAGACGGGGACTATCAAAACATAAATTGATTTTTTTTTTAACATTATCAAATGATTGAGATGGGAGTATCAAAACAGCGAATGAGTTGAATGTTCGCCCAAAAAAATCCATAGCAATTAGAGGTGAGTCAATTTTTATAACCCGTGCAACGCACGGGCATGAAATCTAGTAATAATAATAATAAATACATTGTACGTACATACATTTTTTTGTTAAAATAATATGATCTATAATAAATGTAAATTTTGTAATATAATTATGTAAATTATAAGTACATAAAATATTTTGTTCAATTTTTATCAAACACATTTAACTAACAAAGAATTACATTGATTTTATACTAAAAGTACATTGAATATAAGTTAGAAGTACATTTAAAATTGTTATAGGTACATATTGTTTTAACTCAAGTTTTAGCAAACATATATAACAAAACAGGTACTCAAATAACAACAAGGTGTATGTGGCATAGTGGTAATAACAAGTACCTCTTATGCAAGAGGTCATGGGTTCAAATCCCATTAACAATCTTTTTTACTAACAAGTGGTTAATTATGTTTGATTGGGCCGCCGAGCACCACATTTTTGATGTAAAAAATAAGGTGGAGAATCTTTTAATTATGATAATATATATATTTCCTAAATTATATTCAAGTGATATTTCCAATTTTTATATCAAACTTTTACATTTCATTTAGCATAAAAGTATCGTTAAAAAAATCATGAAAATAATGTAATTAGTTTCGTGGTAAAAAATGCTATCATTAGAGTATAGATTTCATATTATTTGCACATATTAAAGATGATATACTTCTTAGTATGTAACATTGTGTACTTTTTAGTATGTTTTGTAGCACATTGAAAAATAAGGTAGGTGTGGTGAATATACTACATATAAATAGTAGAATTGTCCTACATCGAAAGATTAGCATAAGGTGGTGTGATCTTATGATTATAAATAAGAGGCATATTTGAAACTTATGTATCAACCAAAAATTTTTCGAGTCTCATAAATATTATTTTAAAGAGCTCTTAAGATTTTCGCTATCATTATCTCTACGATATGATATAAAAAGTAAAATTTTCCGAGTCTTATAAATATTATTTTAAAGAACTCTTAAAATTTTCTATCATTGTCTCTACGATATGATATAAAAAGTAAAGTGGAGATCGATGAGAACTATCACTTAATGTTGGTGTCACATAGGCAATCTGTAATGTACAACTAATACACATAAAGTTGTTTTCATTTCAAACAATAGCTAACTTACAAAGCACAATACAAGAGTAAAGGTTTACTAATGATAATCTCCTAACACAGTACAAAACTAAAGATTTTATTAATAATGAGTCGCTATATGTACGATGTAGATATTCGATCTCTATCTAAAGATCGAAACTAAGTGGTTTTACCTTCAAAAAATAATATGTATACAACAGTGGTAAAAAAAAAGTATGAAAAAAAATATAATTAGATTCGTGGTAAGAGATGTTATCATTAAAGTATAGATTTCATATAATTTTTGCATATTAAAGATGGTGTATTTCAATAGTACAGTTGTAAGAAAAGTATGAAAAAAAAATTTAATTAGATTCGTGGTAAGAGATGTTATCATTAGAGTATAGATTTCATATAATTTTTGCATATTAAAGATGGTGTATTTCAATAGTATGTTATATGTCCCACATTGAAAAATAATATAGGTATGACAAATATACTACATATAAATAATAGAAAAGTCCCGCATCAGAAGATTTGAATAAGGTGCGTGATTCTATGATTATAATATGAGGCATCTTTTAAACCTAGGTATCAACCCAAAATCTTTTGATCTCTTAAGTATTGTCTTGGAGAACTCTTAAGAGTTTATATCATTATATTTTCTACCTATGTATTTCATATAATTTGCACATATTAAAAATTATGTATTTCGATAAATATACTACAGTTAAATAATATAATTATAATTGTGTTAAAAAAATTATATCATTAGAGTATAGGTTCATATAATTTGCACATATTTTAATTATGATTAAAAATAAAATAAAAAACAAACGTATGAATATTAATAGATACTATAGTATTTGCTTATTATTAAAACGAGTTGAGTGTCAAATTAGGTTCAAAAAATATGGTGTACTTTTAAATATATTATCCGTCCCGCATTGAAAAATAATATAGGTGTAATAAGTATATTACGTATAAATAGTTGAATTGCCCCACATCAGAAAATTATCATAAGGTGGGATGATCCCATGATTATAAATAGAATTTATCTTTGGGACTTAGCTATCACCCCAATATTTTGAATCTCTCAAAATATATACTTATTATATAAGAGACTTTAAACATAATGTTGAATTAAATGTTAAATTAAAGTTGTAAAAAAAATTTAAGTGAGAGAAAGAGCGATAAAGTGGTCAATATTATCACGGAAATTTGTGTTTTGTTTTTTAGGTATTAAATGATAGGAGTTAATCCATGTATATATTAATCTTTTTTTTTTTGAAAAAGATACTTCAACCTACCCACAATAACTGTCTCATTTGATTAAAATACTTCACTCATATATTCAACAAATGGGACAGTTATCCTGGATAGAAGGGGGTATATATTAATAATATGTAAACAAATGATTAGATGAAAAAAGTAAACATTAAACCCTTATACCGTTTTTTTCATTATAAATAAGTTAATTACCCTGTTGCAACGCACGAGCATTCAAACTAGTAATAATAATAATAATGAAGATTATGATTACTTTTGTTTATGCATTTAATAGAGCTATTGAAAGGTTGGAGTTATGGGAACAGCTGAGACATATTTCAGTTGACAATGCTCTTCCTTTGGTCTGCCTTGGGGATTTTAATGTTTCTCTAACTGCTGAGGAAAAAGTAGGGTGTGTCATTCATGAAAAGGAAATGCTGGAATTTAGAGATTGCCTTGCCTCTTGTGCTCTGACTGATCATCCCTATACTGGTGGGCAGTTCACCTGGCACAATAAGCAAGAATAGTCACCTAGATGGGCAAAGCTGGATAGGTTGGTTGTTAATCCTCTCTGGTTCTTTCAGATTGCTTCATCTACTGTGGCTTTTCTTCCAACAGGTGTTTCTGATCATGCTTCTATAATTCTTACCATTCCTGATACCTGCTCTCGCTCTAGATCATTCAAATATCTAAACTGCTGGGCTCTTTCCCCTGATTTTCAGCAGATTGTTGCCCACCATTGGCAATCTCCTGTGAATGGTACTAAGATCTTTAATTTTCCAAATTAAGGGGCCTCAAGAGACCCCTTAGGGAAATCCATCATTCTGAGTTTTCTGGCCTTACAAAAAGGGTGGCTGCTGCTAAAGATGCTCTCAAACAGTGTCAATTTTCTCTCCAGGCTTCCCCTCTTAATCACCTGCTCCTTGCTCATGAAAACGCTCTTACTATTGCCTATGCTAAACTTAAAGCTGCTGAAATGAGAGTTCTTGCCCAAAAAGCTATGTCCTCACATATAAACCAGAGTGATACTAGCACAAGGTATTTCTATGCATGTATTGCTGCAAGACAGTGTAGGAATACCATTGGTGTGATTGAGAATGCTTAGGGGGATCTTTGCAAAGGGCAGGTAGCTGTGGCTAATGCTTTTGTAAGTTATTATAGGGGTTTGTTGGGCTCTGAAGAGAGTACTAACTCTATTCCAGCTGATCTGTTCTCTTCTAATATTTTGCATAATGTGGATCATCTGGATGGTTTGGTCACTACTGGAGAAATCAAATATGCTCTTACCTCTATTACTAAAAATAAGAGCCCTGGATTGGATGGTTATTATTCCGGTTTTTTTCTTGACACCTGGGAGGTTACTGGTCAGGACTTTACTGATGCTGTTAATGATTTTTTCAGAAAAGGGAGGATGCCCTGTGCTGCCAACTCTACTTTAATTGCCTTAATTCCTAAAGGAGAGGCTCCAAGGTCTGTTAAAGATTTTAGGCCCATCTCATGCTGTACTGTGTTTTATAAAGTTGTGAGTAAAATCTTGGCTAATAGGCTAAAGACTGTTTTGGGAGACATTGTGGGGTTGGAGCAAGCTGCCTTTATTGAGGGAAGGGACCTATTTTACAATTCTATGCTTGCTCATGAGCTGGCTTTTAGGTATAATAGGAGTCTTCTTACTCCTAGATGTATCCTAAAAGTTGATATTCAGAAGGCTTTTGATTCTGTGAGCTGGTTATTTTTGGCTAGTTGTCTGAAGGGTTTTGGGTTTCCCCAGAAATTTACTCAATGGGTCTTAGCTTGTGTCACCTCCTCCCATTTCTCTATAAATGTGAATGGCTCAGTTGAAGGTTTTTTCCCAGGCAAAAGGGGACTAAGGCAAGAAGACTCCCTATCTCCCTACCTTTTCACTATTTGCATGGAAATTCTTTCTAGACTTCTCAGAAAGCTCCCTTCCTATCCTAGGTTTTCCTACCACCCTAAAAGTGTGAAGGTCAAGTTAACTCATTTGATCTTTGCTGATGACCTCTTAGTGTTTACAAGGGGAGACCTTCCCTCTATATACAAGCTGTGGATTGTTGTTTTGAGCATTTTACTGGATTGTCTGGGCTTAGAGTCAATCCTATGAAATCGAATATGTACTTTGGGGGTGTCTCTGCTTCTGTAAAACAGCTCATTCTCACCTCTACTAGCTATGTGGAGGGGGATCTCCCAGTTCGATACTTGGGTATTCCTTTATTTGGGGCTAGACTTACTCAAAGGATGTTCACTCCAATGCTTGATAAAATCAGAACTAAAATCTCCCACTGGGCCAACAGCTTACTGAGTTATGCAGGGAAAGTTGCCCTCATCAACTCTGTCATCTTTGGCATTCAAAACTTCTGGGGGGCTGGTATCTTATTACCCAAAGGGATTGCTAAGAAAATTCACAAAATGTGCAAAGATTTTCTTTGGGGGATTTCTGATGGGCATAAAAGAATGGTATTCAAGAGTTGGGATAGCTTGTGCATGCCTAGAACTGAGGGAGGTGTTGAAATTAAAGAGATCCTCAGTTAAAATAAATCACAGATGATGGCCTGGTTAAAGAAACTTGAATCCTCTACTCTTAATGTTTGGGTGCAATGGGTGAAAGCCTACACCCTAAAGGGGGGGTGCTCTATGGGAGTTTCAGCTCACTGTATCTCATTCCTAGTTCTGGTGTGGATTTTTTTGATTGTTGGTGTGGAAATTTTGGTTGTTCCGGTTGTTGTTGTTGTTCCTTTGATGTGGTGGAACATAAGAGTGACCTTGGTTGTTTTGGTGAGACCTCATAGAATTGGAAGATTGCCTTTGGTTTTGATTGTATTTTCTATTGTGCTCGGGCTTGGGTGGTGGTTGGAATTATGGTTGTTGGTAATAAGGATCCAACGGTTGCCCGGCATAAG
This sequence comes from Silene uniflora, assembly GCA_018983105.1. Lineage (NCBI taxonomy): Eukaryota > Viridiplantae > Streptophyta > Magnoliopsida > Caryophyllales > Caryophyllaceae > Silene > Silene uniflora. Next base: position 22,345 of record JAGPOY010000223.1, on the reverse strand, counting down.
ATAACCTCGAGTAGTCTTGGTTGGGAAAGGTCCGATGGAGGGTCTCTTGACGTTGATAGTAGAACCTTGGTCCACCTTGACCTTGCACCGCATTACACTCTTGTTGATATACATCCTCTTGAGGAACCGATGAACAATACTCGTAAGTGTGCCCCATACCACCACAATATTCGCAATGCATTTGTGGAGGGTCATGCCTCGGAGGGGACCTAGGTTCTTGAACATAGTATAACTTGTGGTTCCTAGATTCCACCCATTGGGCTTGGTGCACTTGATGAGATCGCTTCTTTTCCAATTTGAAATCTTCAAATTCCTTGGTCAAGTTATCCAACTTAATTTTGTATTCCGAGTCTTCTCTTGATGACCCTTCACCCTTATACTCGGCATCCCTTGAATAACTACTTTCCATCTCAGAGATGTTTTGAATCATCTCCGTGATTTCGGCATTGTTCATCTTGTCAAAATTGCCCCCCGGATACCGCCACTACCATACCTCTAAACCTTTGCTCAAGAGTTTGAAAAAAGGTTTGAGTGGTCATCCCCTTGGGTATCCCATGATGTGGACAAGAAGATAGGATATCCCGGAATCGTTCTCATGCTTCACTAAGGGTTTCCAAAGGCCTTTGCTTGAATGTTTGAATTTCATGCCTAATCCTTGCGGTCTTGGATGATGGGTATAATTTGTTGATGAAAGCCTTAGATAAAGCTTCCCATGTAGTAAAACGTACCCGGTTCATGCGAATTCAACCACTTCTTTGCCTTGTCTTTTAGAGTAGCGGGGAAGAGCATCAAGAGAATTTGCTCCTCGGTCACACCATTGTGTTTGACGGAACCCGATTTCTCTGTAAAAGTGGTGAGATGTTGGTGAGCATCTTCATTTTTCATGCCATGAAAGACATCTTGTTGCATGTAATTAATGAAATTGTGCTTCAATTCGAAATTGTTAGGAGCAAGAGCTCCATAATCAATAGCCGAACATGCTCGGTTGGGATCCGGCCTATTATAGTAACCGATATGTCGATCCGCCATATCGTCAAAGAAGGGGTTGTTCCTTGGTGAATTGGGTTAGATTGGTGAATTTATGGAGGTGGATGTATCGGTGTAAATGGTGTATTGTGAACCTTGAGAGCCGGTAGGAGAGTTTATGGTTTGGTTGGAGTGTGGGTTATATTGTGGGATATCGATTGGTGGGATGGAGATAGAATCCCAATTGGAACGAGTTGGTATATCGGAGTTCTCAATTGTGGCGGTTGGTAAGATTTGTGAGTCGGTTGTTGATGAAGATCCCCTTTTTGTAGCTAGAGCCAAGCGTCTTCGAGCCCGAAAAGTCTTCTCAATCTCGGGGTCGAGAGGAGCTAAATGACCAAGATGACACCTACTCATACACTTCAAATAAAAGGATCAAATGGTCCTAATGCAAAAATTGCACTAGAACAAAGAGGGAAAATAAACAAGCAATAAAATGAACTAATCCTAGAACTAATCAAATAATCTTATCCAAATTTGTCGTTCCCAGCAACGGCGCTAAAAACTTGTTGTCTTTTATTTATACCTCACAAGTGTACGAGGTTGTCGTGAGTATGTGAGGGTCGAACCCAATGGACGGAAGGTGGACTATGATTACTCGATTATTTTCAAGTTTAATTCAAGCAAAGTAAATGGTTGGTGATTGGAAATAGCTTATGACTAAGACAAAGAGAGTAGCTAATAACAAGCAATTAAAGTGATTAACTCAAGATTTAAAAGAGCTAAGGTAGCCGGGTTCACGAGCATAGGTTCAATGGTTGACCATGGTTACAACAAAGCTTGGCCTAAAGGTGTTGTTGAGGTATGTCTCCACCTCTCGGTGCGAGACGGTCCTTAGTCTAGGTTGAGTCGAGATCGCTCCCTAACCGCTCCTAAACATGCAATAGACACACACAATTCTTACACAAGTTCAAATCCTCACTCAAACATGTAATAGAAATAGAAAGGACTCAAATTGCTCATTTAAGAACTTTCATCAAACATGTGGTGTGCACAAAATATTGCTACAACTCTAAAGGCTCAAACATTGTATCTTAACCATAATCAATTCATAAAACCTACACAAGCTCCCCCATTTACTTTAGCAAAGGGGACTACTCACACATAATACTAGCAACAATTACAAAAGATATAAACTTTGACATGGAAGAAACAAGAGAAAGCATAATGAAAAGCAATAACAATAAACTAGTAATGAAAAGTAGAGAAATGTAAACAATTGAACAAATTAAAAGATTAAAACTAGAATTATACCAATCCAAGGTGAAGATGAGAACTTTGATTAATAATAATAATAATAATAATAATGGTCTTCAATATCTTCAAATTACAAACCTAATACCAAATGTAAACTATTGATAATAATAATAATAAACTTAACTATTGAATGATTAAATAATTATTAGGAAATGATTAGTACTTGATTGCTAAATGTTTGCATAAAAGTAGATGAAATTCTTGGATCTAGAGTTTTTGTCTAAAATGGTGCTAGGAGAGGGTATTTATAGGTGGCAACAAAATTAGGTTTGAAAAGGTTACAAAAGTCGAAATGCGTATAAGGGGGCTCCCAGCCGGTGGGCCGGTTGCCGGTGCCTGACCGGCTGGGAGATCTCTGGAAGTTCAAGTGTGAATTTCGAAGTAGAGAGATAGGGCCGACTGCCGGTGCCAGGCCGGCTGGGCGCCCCCTGTAACTTGGCTTCCAAAAACCCACACTTAGCATCAATTCTTCAAATGAGGAGGTGCCGGCTGCCGGTGTCAGGCCGGCTCGGAGTCATCCTGTAACTTCTCTTCTTATTTCCTTGTTCAATCCTTGGGAGGACTCCCAGCCGGTGGGCCGGCTGCCGGCCTTGGGCCCGGCTGAGAGCCTCTTTGCTCCTTGTCTCCTCTTCTCTTCAAGCTCTTCTTCAAGGACCGATTCTCATAGTGGATCTAGTGCATGCATAACAAAATAAAAGAGTAGAGAAGAAAACAATCTTCCTTACATTGATGTATGACACGAAAATGGGCAAAACTCAAGGACTTCTTCCTTAAGTTATTCTTGAACTAATAATATAAGGATGATCTTCCAACACAACCAAGTCTCCAAAGAAGAAGACCTCCTCTTAGTTGCACCCAAGATGAGAATAACCAAATTATTATCACAAATAATAACTAGTTATTTGACAATAGTATTCTCTTAATAATCTTACTAATATTCTTGTTATTACTACACTAGTAACATGAGATGAATATTAGTGAGAGTATGTGAGTTTGGAGAGTTTTTGCATGTAAAAATATGTATGAAAATGAACAACCAAGATGCTCATTATATGAGCACTTGGCCGGGTAGGTAGAGCGCTTAGTGGCCTTGTTTTTCTTCTTATTTTAATGTCATATAGGTTTAGATGTGTAAGAGTAGGTTAGACTAGGCATCTTACATGCACAAGTCATTGTCCATGCATGTTTAGGAAAGAACAAAAGCAACTCTTGTTGCTCCCTATGATCCGGCCTCCCTACACCCATTATGGGTTATTTTCATCTTATAACATTTGTCTCACAAATGCTTATAAGTCTTATGTTTAATTATCTTACATAATTAAATATTAATTTGATCATACAACAATTATGTGACAAATTAATAAACCATATACACTCAACTTATTGAGTTGTATTTTATCATTATATTCACATATAAAGGGTCCCATAATAACTAGTTAGTTAAATTTACAACCTCTTGTAAATATAAATAACTAATTACCTCTACCTCAAAATAAATACAAAACCTCAACTGATTTAATGAAATAATATTAAATCATTAATTAAATCTTATTTAATCCCATTAAAATAAGACGTAAACTTTATCAGTCAATCCCCCTTATACTAAGAGAATAAGAATTCTCAATAATTTTCCCTCCAAAAGGAATCTCCTTAAATAAGGAAATAAGTGAGAGCTCAATTACTATTATATTTTCATCAAAACTATAATCTTTTAATGAAACTATAATGTTTTTTTAAATTATTAATTATTATATTTTAATTAAAATTATAAGTAAAATGATATAAACCACAAACATTAAATTGCTAATTTATTTATTAGTGTTATTAATATTTATCACATAATAGATTGACGCATATTCTGTATAAAACAAAATTATAAAGTGATATTATTAGCTTGGTTAAAAAAATCATTAAAATTATATTAAGTGAAATCACCTGTTTTGTTGAAAGAAAGAATTTCACTAAAATAGCCACATTTCGTAACTTTTACTTAATTCTCTTAATTAGTATTATGTTTATTTTTTTATTTCATATCAAAATATAATGGGTGAAATATGAAATATTAATGAAATGTCAATTTTATGTTTCAAAGCAATACACTAAAAAAATAAAATTTTATAAATACCGCGCATGTATTGCACGAGATCTATACTAGTTATCACATAATTAAATAATAAACTATAATTAATTTGAGTCCCAAGCTCAAATTCAATTATTAAACTCACATGACTAAGGGATTAATTAATCTGTATCGAATACAATTAATTAATCATCTATTTGGGTCTCATCCTATAGGTGTGACCTTAAGGGATCAACTGATCAGCACCGTCAATACGACAGTAACGTCAAACTCTAGTCAGCCAATCGTTACCGATTAATGTTGATCAATTGACTGTATATAATTTATCATCCCTTTCGTATTCTTATCATGAGATTTAATTAATTATGTGATTACACAGTAATTATGTGATCGCACTATTGTTGAGGACACATACTCTAACAGTGTCCTCATTTCAAAACAACCAAGCTATTCACATTTTGGTTTGCCTATCATCCCGAATAAAAAATTTGGAGTGTATTAACTTTTGTTTTAAAATACCGCTTCCTTAGGCGTGTTCATTTATTTATCATTTTTTTACTTATTTGTGAGTGGTTCTTTTATTAAAATTAAACAAATGATTGAGAGAGAGGAATAACTCAATATAAGTTATTCACAATTAATCACTTAAACACAATAAATTATTAACGATCCCATGATTTTCACGGGCTCAAAAACTAGTTGGTACATTAAAAAACAAAGTCATACGCGTTTGCGTCAACGAAAGTAAATGTTAGGTACTCCCTGACAAAAAAATCTACAGTATAATGATAAACATTAGTGCATACGAAGTATTATTTTTCACCTATACATTTTTATATCACTTGTTTTCCAACCAAATTACTCATGTAAATATTAGTGAAATCCCGTTTGTTACTCGTAATGTCAAGTTTTAATTTTTAAATAGTGGTCTCTTTATTTTCGACCTGCATTTGTATTTAACACGTGGTACCCTTGAACTTTGCCATTTTAATATCCTTGAGCGTTGATTTTCAAGCAATGTGTCTTTTTTATCGTTTTTAAAATCTCCCATTAAGCATAAATCATTAGCCAGAAATCAGAATTGAGAAAAAGAAAAATGGTCATTTGGAAATTTAAGATCGAAATTATGATCAATTTGAGGCTTTCTTTAAAAAAACCTAGAAAATTTCAGTTGATAATTTTTATTTTCTCAAATCGTGGACTATGTGAAGACATTCCTATTAAAACAAAAAAACTGTTCGATTCTGAATTCCAGTTATGCTCAATTGGAATTTTTTATACCGACAAAAAATGCATGTTATGTATGAAAACCAAATGCAGAGGTATCATGTACACAAACCTAAAATATCGGACACAATAAACAGCGTGACAAAGTTTAAAGATATCACGTGAATCTTCGTTATTTATCCTCAGTGGGTCTTGCTTGCGACGGGTCGGATCTTGCGACGGGTATTTTGTGAGAGAAAATGGGTAGAGGGGACAAGGTGGGCACCCCCCCATGTGCTTCTCCACTCACCCTTGATGAATATTTTGTGAGAGAATATGATATCCGTCACAAGTTTGTGACGGATAGTGTCCGTCACAAATGAGAATTTGTGATTTATCCTACACAAAATTTGACGCACAATATTGTGACATTTAGGAGTAGCTAGTCTGATATAGTGAGCAATCTGAAAGTTGAGATCTTTGATGACTTCTTGTTGCATTACACCATCTGCATAATTACATGTCATGTTTTCAACTAAACTTAAGATCTTGATTTAATCCCATTTCTCCCAACATTTTTCCCTCTTTCAATCTAGAAATGCAACCCCCTCCTCAATTTTCAAGGAGATTTTCATTATTTGGGTTTGGTGAATCAAGCACCCAACAACAGCATCAACAACCCAGAAGCCCAATTGATCAAATTAGGGTTTCAAATAGGGATGAGTTATCCCCTTTTTTGAAGATTGAAACTGACAAGAATGTTTATAGACCTGGGGATGAAGTTCTCATCACAATTCATATTCAATCCCCTTCTAATCCCATCAATTCCAATTCCCATGAGATTAAATCAAGTTTTGAGAGATCCCTTTTGGTTGAAAGGCTTAGTTTTGAGCTTAAAGGGGTTGAGAAGCTTGATACTCAATGGTTTTCCACTCTGAAACCGATACCCGGTTCCAAACAAAGGAGAGGTTTGCCTTTTCCCTACCCCTTTCACGCTTTTCTTTTGTAGAAATGATTAAACATTAGCTCAGTGAACTTCTCTACAAATTGCCAATTGGTTTCGTATCGTAAAAGGAGGAGGTGATGTAATGGCAGTGTAGATACCAAGTTAGGGGGCTAGAATATGGATTAGTGATGTTTGGGAGTGACTAGTACTCGAACCTAGGGGTAAATTATTGATTGAAAATTATAGAGGATGACTTAGTAACGCAGAACCTAGAAAAATATCGAAACTTTAACTGCGTATTGGAGTATTTGCTCTTGCTAGCCCCCTTGTTCTATCATCTTTGCTCAAGGCGCGACCTATGCTCATTTTCAAATTGAAGGGTTTTAGTTTCCTTGTGTTCAGATTAGCATATTTTTGTAGTTCAATGATGAAATTAGTTATTCTTGGTTCTGGATTACGATGGAATAAAGGAACACTAGTATACCACTCTTCTTTTTGTTGTCACAAGTATCAGTCATTTGTTGTTATTCTCGATGCAATTTTGATTTTGGGTCGTCTGCAAACAACCTCTGTGTGTAGCTAACACATGCGTAAGGCCGAATACATCTGACATCCCCTTACCATAAAATTTATGGGAGCCATAGATGCACTAGGGTAATGTTGTTGTTGTTGTTGGTGAAATTGTTTGAGTCTCCTGCCGACGTTGCATCTAGAGTATTTTTATTCGTCTTATTTTGCTAGTTGCATCTTCAGCTTAGGATATTTTTCTCGTGTATGTAAATGTTTGAAGTGTAACTAATAGGAAAGTGGAAGGCCGGAAGAGTGGTTATTTGCAGAGGATTTTGGTTAACTATATTTTTCCCTTTTTTTATTAAAAAAATATCATTATTTTTTGTTTTTCAGGGGAGAATGTGTTCTTGGATTCTTCTGCAACGTCATTGATCTCAAATCAGATCATTTCATCGGGGTGCTCTAAGAAGTGTGAGTTAATTTTTTTAATTGTGCCACCCCGTTCCCATATGATACACAAGATGCTGTGTTGGTATGTTTTGATCTTGTTTGAACAAGTCTTTTTTCCTTTATGTACTAAGTATTTTTTGCGGAACACCCTTTTGGTTAATCGTAGTAAAATCATAGCTTATGTTGTGTTAGAAGTCTTAGAACGTTTGCATTATTTAGCAACTAGCCTCTTAAAATCTTTGATCAAGGGGAAAAAGTTGGTTGAGGGACAACTGTATCCACTTGTCCTTCTGGTTGGTGAACAGTGGTAGTAGGAGCCTCATAAGGTAAATTAACGATATAAATGGAGTCCAGGGAAACCTTTTTTGAAGTTCCAGTGATCTGATCACATTTTATATATTGACATTTCACATTTATGGTACATCTATTTCATTTCACTGGTGCCTTGTTTATACATGATTGGAGGGCGAGAAGAGTCTTAACATGTCTAGTCCTTCAACCAGAAACAATCTCTCTACATTTTAGACACTAGGGATGATGCTCGCACGTCCGGAGTTCCTTACCTTGCCATGTGCCGAGGGCCTTTGCGACACTGTAGTAATGATTTGAAATAAAAGCCAAGCAGAGCTGGTTTATTTCAATGGTTGTGATCACTTTTTTTATATGTGCACTGAAATGCTCTCTCTGCTCCACCTTTATTGGCCTCTTTTGAATGTTGTGGTCAAACATTGTTGATTTTAACCAATGCTTTTCGCAATATAGACAACACCTACGACTCTTTTAGATGAAATTTTTTAAATTATTATTATGGTAAATTGAACTAGTCCAAGTTTAAATTGTAACCTAAATATGTTTATATTAGTCTTTTTTGTGCGAACTTAGTATATATGTAGATCACCCAAGCTCATCTGCCACTTGCATTTTGCTCATCAGGAAGTTGTTTTTGCAGATGTTGTTCGAACTGTTCTGCCGAGCAGTATACCACCGTCTTACAGGGGTACAACGATTCGATACTTATACTATGTTAGAACTGCTTTATCAGGACAATGGTTGATACTGGAAAGTGGCCATTCCAATAGAGATTTGGTTAAAAATATCACTGGCCTGGTCAGTCTCTCTTCTTCAAACTCTCTCTTTTCATTTGTTCCTTCCTGTTTTAAGTTTTAACTTCGTCTTTCTTAATTCCTTATCCTTCATAACCTTCAAGTATTCTAAAAGAGTCCGAGGTAATTGTAATTTAAATAAAAAAGCAAATGCTTACGGTGAGAATTGTCAAAAAAAAATTAGGTCTTAAAAGCTTAGTTCCATGATTGTCAAGAATTGATATCACAATCCACGTAGACCACTCAAGCTTTTCCTCAAAACAGTGTCTATGTTCTCACTTGCTGTCTGCCTTATTTATTTTAGCTTTAACTTGAGAATAATCTTTAGATGAAAACACAGAATACATATACATGTATTGGCTGCAATTTCTTGATTTCCATCAGCAGTCCTTTCCTAATAGCATATCATAGGTTCACTGTTGGAAACATGTTCAATTATTCATTAAGACATACGTCACAATATACCTTCTAATTGTCAATCTTTATAGCTTTTTGAGATAGAAAAGATTAATACTCTGGTTGCCAGTAGATTATTAGATATGTAGCATGTTATTGGTTGAGTAGTAATCATTTTGGCAAACTTCATGCGCAGGAAGCACGTGTTCCTTTGCAAATATGGGTTACACAACAAGGGAATGGGTTGGTAAATGAAGAAAGTCAACCTGAGGGTAGGCTTCGTACTCAATGTTGCTTTGGAATATGATGGAATAAAGCAACATGACTAACTAAATTCTCATTGCTTCTTGTATAGTGTATTAGCCGAGTATCGATGCATTTTACTACACAGTTTTCATAATGGTCATTTGAAAACAACCTTTATGTGTTTAATTACACAGGGTAAGACTGCGTATATCAAACCACCTTTCCATTGAAGTACTGGGGTGGGGATGATGATGATGTTGCAGAGGAATTAATGTCTTGTTAGTTGGCTTTTTTTAAATAAAAACAAAAAATTCATGCTGATAAAAATTCATTTGTGCTCGGTTTTTTGTATAACAAATTAAAAAAATGGAAATGTGTAATTCCTCTTTATAAGAAGACAACCTTTCCATTGCAAAAAACAAACTGGGAGTTCAAAATTATGAACCATCATATCTAAATGTCTGCCCTAGTTAGAAAAGTTAGTGCCTTATAAGTTAATGTTTGACGTGTTTGCACATAAGCGAAAACATTCAAAGAATTCAATGATTGCTTGTCTTTAGGTATTGTTCCTAGTCAGACCATCCAAACTGATATCTATTGGAAAGAGATGGACGAGGATTCCGAGTGGGTAAGCTGCTCTTACTTGTCTTTACTGTTGCTTCTTCTGTTCCAATAAATTGTACACGTATGTGTATTTCATTTTGGGCCGTTCCATTTGATTGCATACATTTCTATTTTTAATCAAGTTGAAGCCTAGAAATGGCCAAAATGCCCTTGCTTTTCATTTACCCACCCCCTATTAACCCAAACCCACTTCCTTCACCCCAACCCCAAGTCCCAAACCACCTTTACCCACAACTGACAACTGACATCCCCTCTCACCCCTGACAACACCTTGGCCTCCCCCTTCCCTTGCCAGCTTCAAGTCAGTTTGGCTATCTGCACCAGCTGCATCCCCACCACTGACACCACCATAGTACCTGACCAACCTACTCCACTACTTTCCGCCCTTCAACCCAACCCACCTCGACCACTTTTGATGCCCTCCACCACACATCCTCACCCTCCAACTACCTCCTCAACCCACCACGGGTTCCTTTCTTCAAAGGTTTTTTTTTTTTTTGAAAATTTAATTCTCAATCTATTGAAATATAATGATTAGTAGGAAAACTGATTTCATACTCGACCTCCTCGTCAAATTTCGGTCTAGACGTCATTCTTCTGTTGGTGTTTACAAGATTGGATTGCTGGTTGATGTTTGGGGAGGATATCAATGAAGGACTGAAGGGTGAAATGAGACAAGGGTCATGGGTGGAGGCAGCATATGGGCTGTAGCCCTACATGTTTTTAGGATAAATAAATTTTACTTTCCCAAAGTTTCCGCTTGTGAATGTAGCAAAGGTGGTTAAACATGTTCATGTAACAATTATAGTGCTTCTCAATCAGTAGGCAAGGTATCAAACTCCATAGACAGCCTTTTTTGTTTTTTTATAAACATAAATAAGATGCAAATATGATAAAGATGGTTACGGACCTTAATTACTCCACAACTTGGAACATTTAGTTTAGAATTAATAAATAAATGTAAATTCGACCAAATTAATACTTTATTTCAAGTTTTTTCCCCCCTAAATTTTAGTCCTTATTTTAATGAATTTTAAACTTGTTTGAAGTAAGACCAAAATTTGTAATTATATCAATTTTAATTTTGTAACTTAAGTATCTAATTAAACTGATAAGTTTGTTAATTTTTACTTATTTTATGTTTTTTTTCAAGCATGTATAAAATAATCGGCCGAATTTTTAAGTAAAAAAACCTTTATATTTATTTATAGAAATATTTTATCAAGAAGAGTTCAAATTTTAGCCCTACGGCCGTACATGTATTCTAATTTTGGATGGTGGTCAAGTGTGGGTGAGGTGACATGGGAGAAGAGATTTTATACAAGGGTATATGGGTTATTGGCACTATAAAAAGCATGATACATTGATTCCGCACTTGTTTGGCGCTTTGTAAGTATTTGTGCAAAAAGCAAATGTATACTATCTATTGGAACAAAAGAAGTACTCCCTCCCATTTTCTCTATTGTTTCCCTTTCCCTTTTCATCTACTTTTCTCTTTGTTCCCTCTTTCCTTTTTTGGACAACTTTGTGTGGTCCAAAATCAATTTGATGTGAGGTCATTTGTATTGTGTGGTTCACGTGTGGTTCACATTGATTCCCTTATTTCTTATGCCAAAAAGAAAGGGGAACAATAGAGAAAATGGGAGGGAGTATTATTTTGTTGAATATTTAGTTTTGTGGAATCACTGGTCCTTCTCCTTTGGTTTAGCTTAGATTCCTCATGGCTCAACTGTAAGACATTTCTTTTGTGTGTTGATGCGACATTTTTTAAAGGCTAGGGCCAATGATTTATTTGACGGAGCTGAAGAAGGCTATGATAGCTCAAGAGATGAAATTTCATCTCTTTCTTCATATAATCCTTCAAGAGAAAATCTTCGGAAATCTTTTGGCAGTTCACTATCTCTGCAAGGATCAGTGTCAAGGTCTTTTAGAGAACCCTTGCATGCAGAAGCTGATGAAGTCCTACATAATTCAAGTGGAGGTGAGTAAAGCTGCCAGGTTAAATAATTTTCAGCATGTAATTATTATGTACTCCTTCCGTTTCTCATTAATCTTCATGTACGAGTAGTTTGAAATTTTGACCTCAAAAGTCAAACAAGAAGATTAATGTGAAGCGCAGCGAGTTGTTTGTTTAGTTGAATTGTCTATCTAAGCAATGTTCTCTTTTACTGCCAGATATTTTATCTTCCAGCAGTCCTCCAAACGTTGTCATACCAAGTCCACAAAAAAGATACTCAAAATCATTTTCTAGAGGAGATGATGAAAACAGAGCGTCTTCATTTGTAGGAACAACCGAATCTACTGCATGTAATTGTCATCTTTTTTCTCGTCTCTTATTTTTCGGTCTAGCAATTTCTTTTTTATACAGAGACCAATTTAGCTATGCTACATTCTAATTAGATGTAACATTTTCTGCAGCAGAAGGCTACATTCGAGGTAGATCTTACAACATCAAGCTTGATGATCAAGTTCTTCTCAGATTTTCACCCATGAAGTCGGATTCAAATTATTTTTTCAGTGATACGGTAAATTCCAGAAATTTGCCACTTTGGAGATCTGTTTAATGTCACATTCTTCAATGCAGTTTCATTTTGGTCACAGATAGGAGGGACACTTACTTTCTTTCGTGAAGAAGGAACAAGGAGGTGCCTTGAGGTATTTCCCATATATAAAAGATCATTAGAGGAAGCTGCAGACAAGTTCAATATTCTTGAGGTGCTTAACAATTGTCTCTTATTCTAGGTCTCAATAACATTGGAGATCTCAGAGACTATAAGTCGAAGTTTTGTGCACCCATCTCGGAGAAACTCCCCTACAATTACGAAGGTAAAAGTGATTGCATTAAGTTGGCCATTATTGCACGAAGGGACTTAATGTTTATTCTCCCTTTATTATCTATATCTTGACTTAAAAATTCATAGCTGTCTTTTAAGTATCTGACAAGATGGTCTGGCGAATCTGGACTTATGTAAGTGAAAATTGGACTGGTCGAGAAGTTACAGAACATTGTTAGTTTTGTGATGTCAAATCTGCATAACCAGTAAAATTACTCTGATCTGAGCTATAAATGATTAATTTTGTTTCGTTTCACTTGTTCTGTGATACTATATGGTAAATCTAATTTGTTTGTAATCTGAATGTTAATAGGTTCACAGTGATCATCATGAGGTTGTTGCTGACATAGTCCAGACTAGCTTTCTTTTCTCTGTTCCCACGGATGGGCCTATGTCTTTTGCAACTCCTCGAGTATCTGTTCAATGGGCTTTGCGGTTTGAGTTCTTCACCACGCCAAGGAATATCGACTGGACTAGGTAGGTTTTTTTTTTTTACTTGTTTTTACAAGGACTGCCTACTGGATCAGCAAACCTGTTGTCGAATGAAGCAATTTATACAGTAGAAGGGATAATTAGTTTTTAAAAGAAGCAAGAATGAAGTAAAATTCTTGCTGACTTGAATAAGTACTCCGTTAATTAAGCAAGAGTTTTATCTCTTTAGGACGAACACACATACTTATAGAAGGTGGTGGATTAATGTAAAATCTCAAATTATTTAACTAAATACCCTGTAAAGGGTAGTTACAAAAATTATTTTATTAGGAGATTCGGAAAATAGCATATGCTTTACAACTCGAAGTGTAAAACCATCTTACAAGAAATTTTTTGCCCTTCCACCAACATATCTGGAGGAATGAAATGAATTTATAAGGAGATGAGCTTTTCTGTTTCTTCAGGTTTTTATTTTATGAAAATGGCTGGTGGTCCTGTTGACTGATTAACCCTTCAATCTAATAAATTTTTTTCACGAAAATTTGATTCTTTTGGAAACAAAAATAACCTTGTATGTAGGAGAAAAGAAAGACAGCCCATACCATATGATCTTGGGATGAAGGAGCAATGTTATTACTCTCACATTTGTTTTTATTTTCGTTGCATGAATACTTGCAGATATGAGCATCCCCTTCTAGTGGAGGGAAGGGACAAATGTGAATGGTGTCTTCCAATAATTGTGCATTCCCCTCAGTCTGGAGCTGCTACCAGCCACTCAAAAGCTCGGAAGAACCCATCATTTGAGCCTCTTTGGGCACGTGACTGAAGGTAATGCCCAAATATTTTCATGCAACTGACTCCATTTTCCCCATTTAGGTTTAACTTTTAACAGGTCTAATTGTGTTGTGCCACTCTTTTGTTTTGTCGTGATTCATGATGACTAAAACATCTCTCATACACACTGCCATCTTCTACTCGTACTTTAATTATTTTTCCTCGCTCAGATTCTGAGTCATTGCAGCAACTAGAACAAGGAGATCGGCCAGCAGTATTGACTTGGGACTTATGAGGACAATGTGAATCTAAAAAGAGGAGGCCATTATTTGTAGTTTGCCAATAAGTGTGAATGTTTTGTGTATTCAGTTACTATTTGTTACTCAAATTTTAGTGCATGCATTTGACAAGGGAGCAAAAATGTACTGTTTAAAATTGTCAAATGAAAAGGAACCTAATTGTTGGATGTTCCTGTATTATTTATCACCATTTTTTCACAATTTTCTGCTCATAAACTACATTTTTGCTTGATAGTTGCCGATTCTGTTGTCCAAAATCATGACAGTGTAAATCGCCCTGGTGAAACAAAAGCAGGACTGATGTGCGAGAAACAGAATGTAATATTTATGACCTGGGCTGGAGGTTATCCTTGCTGCTTCTCTATGGCTCTCTTTACACTCAAATACAAAAATGTTGGCTAAGAGTTGCGGTAACTTAGTAATACTTGTTTTTTTCCTAAAATTTTCCACTGCATCTCACTTTTAATGGAAGAGAATCCATTTAATAAGTTTAAGTAGTTTTCATCCTAATTTTTTTTCTTTTGGTCAGAATGAAAAAGATTGCCTAGCTTAGTCTGTAGCTTTTTTTTTTTTTTTTTCTAACATGAGCAATCCTGTTAAGGTTTCTTGGACAGTGACTAAGAGAAAAATAATGACACGATGATACTAAAGAAAGTAAAAACGTAAAATGGAAGCAACATCCTGATTGACAACTCTACAACCATTAAGCTGAAGCACCAGTTTCAAGCTGTAGGATGTTGCATCGATGTGCCTAAATCTAAGAGAAATAGCATCAACGCAAGCAAATTTCAGTGCTATTGCCTCAGCCTATAAAGCAGTCTTTGCCCAGAAAGCAACCCGTCCTATATGAATTATTGATCCAATAATATACAATCCAGAAGTAGCCCGCATATTTGACTTCCATGAAGCATCATATTTAATACGAATATGGTTTGAGCAAATTACAAAACCAATCAAGCATAGCGGGTAATGATTTCGTAATAAGAAAGCACCCTCCATGTCTTCAAGACTAAGATGATCCATATCAATCAGCCCTACACCCTGGAAATCAAAAATATTTCGCACACGCCAGATATGTCATAAGGTACTAACAAAGAGGGATATAGAGGGAATAGGACTCGCAGATTTCTTCAACATCTTCAGTCAGTTAATAATCCATTGTTATATAGAGATATTGTCCTTAACAAAAATTCTGATGCCCAACGGAGAAGCAGCCCAAATATGAGAAGCAGATGGACAATCACGAAACAAATGGTCCAACGATTCTATGGATGCAGAATGAGAAGTACAAGAAACGCAATAATAATCCCACTTGAGATCTCTGTTTCTTGTCGCTTCTCCACAAGGCAGTGAATTAGAAAGAATAATCTTCCATAAGAAAAATTTCCATTTGCTATGAATAGAAAGACGCCATAGTCTTCTCCTACAGAAATTAATAAAAGAAGGATCCATTCGAGACTTATCCTTAATTGCTTTTGCATTCCATAAATTTTCGGGATTACTTTTTTCACCCACCACTCTTGCTAAAATACTGCCCATTTGCTGTCAAGTTCCAATATAAGCAATCTAGTTCATCACTTTCTCATAATCCAATTCACCAGATGGCTGCTGTAATAGAGAGACTGTGAGAGATGGTTTGTGTAGTAGTTCAATAGCAGGTAGCGATAACATTTCTCCCAAAGAGATAACATGAATCCACTTATCTATTCATATATCCAAAAAGGACGGAAAACCTACTTATCAAGATAGTTTATCCTTTATCAAATCAATTCCCATTTAATACCTCAACTGCCCCATGATGTAGGTCCTTATATAAAAAAAAAACTAGAATTCATAATAGTCTCCATCTACTTGCTTCCCACTACACGACTGAGTTAACACGTAGAATTACTAATAATCTTCCATCCAATCTTGGCAAGTTACACAAACCAATATGACGAATTTCTAAGCCTCCATTAATCTTGGAAGAATGAAGAAATAGCCTACTACTCCAGTGGACCCCTTTCTCTGTTTTACTACCACCCCATCAAAATTGTGAAATTAAAGAATCAATCTTAGATGTCACAATACCGGCATTTTAAATGCAGATAGAGAGTAAATGGAGAGCGAGGATAGAACCGAACAAATAAGGGTTAATCGACCAGCAGCAGATAAAAAAGCATTATTCCAACTAAGAATCCGCTTACAAACCTTGTCAAGAATTAGAGCAAAAATCTCTTTTTTACTAGTACCAAACTCACTAGGCAAACCCAAATACAATCCCATTACTTTACCACTCGAAACCTTAAGAGTTTTCAGACAACCAGTGAAGATATGAAGAGTATAATTCAGACTAAACGTCACGACAGATTTACTACCATTAATTCTTTACCCAGAATAATAGCAATATAATTCCAAAATGTCTCGTAATTCATGACAATTCTTAGTATCAACTTATGTGAAAAAAATAGAATGATCAAGGAGATGAGAATTGAAGGATCAGTTATGCATATCTTTATTACTTTAATACGACGTGATTCCTCAGCGTCAAGCAGAAGTTGAGAGAGAAATTCAGTACATAAAGCAAACAAGTATGGAGATAACGGATCTCCTTGGCGAATACCACCTTTTGGCTTATATGTCTTTCCCGGATTACCATTGATAACAATCTCATAGGAAACAGCTTGAATACAATTTATAACGGTATTGCTTTTTCACATACGAATATTACTCTTTCACATACGTCATTACAATTTTAACCTTGTCATATTTTACAATTAATTTTCTTTTCTCTCTTCCCTAATCCCCCTTCACAACTAAATCACCAACATCCACCTCCGTTCACCGCCTTCGGTCAATCGTTCGCCGGCAACCCTCACTCCAGCCGAACTCACGCCGGTCAACCTCGACCACCCTCACTCTGTGCCGCACTTCCCGGCCCCCTACAAATGCCAGCGTTCCCCTTCCCCCGCGGGCTGCGACTCCCCTCCCTCAAACCGCCTTATCTCCAATCGACCACCGGCGTCCCCACACCCAGCCGACCAACGGCATCTTACGTTCCCGCCGACCATGTCGTCCCCATCCCCAACCGACCACCGTCATCCCCCTACAATCTCTCCTCCCCTACAATACCCCTCCTCCCCGCAGTCCCCCTTTCTACTCCGCCCACCACGACCACCATAGCCTCCCTACTCCAACCACCACCGTCGCTAGCCTCCCTGCTCCGATCACCACCGTCCAACATCCAAACCCCCATGCCTTCCGCCATCAACCTAATTGAAGAACTGGAAGAATTATAAACCCTAATTATGATCCAGAATATTCACTAAACAAGCTTTTAATCAAAATAATTACTTCACTAATTGAAGAATTTGAAGAAATGCAATCCATTGTTAATCTCTAGAACAATTTTGTTTTAATTTCAAGGAGAAAGTATGTCAAACCTAATTTGTTTAAATTTATGAAAAGGGTACAATTTGGAAACATTATGAAAAAATGTATTTGAAAAAGTAAAGTCCGTTTGTGAAAAAGCAACACCCATTTATCGTAATTAACCGAATATTATGAAGACGGAATCCCATATGAAGAAGTGTAGTTTCAATAAAATTCCAATGCAATCTATCATATGCCTTACTCCCACTTTGAAAGCCATAATGTTACACCTCCACTTACCAAAGACCCTTAGTAAATAAGGGCGCTACCATCTCGGTTGCTCGAGGTAGAGTATATCAAATTGACAATAAAGGAACAAAGTTAGGTTACAAGATCGTTAGACTGATAACAAAAGAAAGAAACACAAGAGGTACAACACTACAGTCAGACTATTCTCTAGTCCTACATTAAACCTTATTCGCAAAGTAGAGGAAGAAGGAGGTCTAGAAGAAAAGAAGAAGGAGAATTAGATCAATTATCGTCTCAAGGTAATATTTTAAGACCGTTCATGTATACACCTTTGCTTTGCTATAACTCGTTATTCGGACCACCATAGGACTAGCTAGTAGCGTGACTGTGACCGTGGATCACCAAGGGTTGACCGGACCTCCTTTTGACCACTAGTGACCGGCGGGAAAAGGGTTTGCCAGGCGGGTTTTGGCGGTTGTTGTATGGTTGTTGGTTTGCGATAAAACATGGTTTGTACCCTTAATTGTGACTCGACCTGACTCGAATTTGGGACGGTTGGACTCGTGGGGATAAGGCGAGTCTAGTGATGGTTATGGGGTGGTCAAAGGTCGGACCTTGGTTGTGGTGGTGGCTGGAATTCACGCGAAACTGGGGTTCGTGTGAGACCGTCTTAAGACGACTACCATGACTTTGTTAGTTTACTAAACAGGGAGAGGGGACCACCCCTTGGGATCGTCGTGCGTTAGTGGTGACAAAGGTGGTGGCTGGAGGTGGTATGGGTGGCTATGGTGGCCGTGGTGAGTGGTTTTATGTTGTTGTTGGTTTATGGTAATTAAGACCGTCTATGTAGTTGTAGATCTAGGACCTTCGTACTCGACTAGACCGTGCCCAAGAGTGGTGGCTCTGCTTGTGGGACCACCGTCGGTCAGAGGAGACCACGGTGGTGGCCGCTGGTGTTGTGGTGGTTTCGTGTTGTTGATTTAAACGTGAGTATAGCTGTTGTTCTAGGCGGCTATTGTTAACGTGATTGCGGTTAGTATGGGGTCGTGTATGGTGGGTTGTTGTGGGTACTGACACTGTGGCTAGGTGTTTTAGTGGTGATGCTAACGGTGGTGGTCTTTAATGGTGGTGGTGTTGGAGCTTGTGTCCTCCACAGTTAGTGTGATAACATTATAAATCTCTTACAAGTTCACAAGGGTATACTTTGTATTATTATCAGTTGATTAACGTTTATCGATAACGGTTGGCTTGCTAGAAGTTTGACGTTATTGTCATACGGATGGTGGTGATCAACTGGTCCCTAAAAGTCACACCTAAAGGACGTGTTCGAGAGATGTGACGATATGAAAATATAATCACATTGATGCCTAAAATGACTAAATGGTTAGTCGATGTAATTGACTAAACGGTTAGTCAATGTTATGATGAGACAATTATTTAATGAGATTAAATAATACTAGTTTGTACGAATTAACTGTAATTCGTCATTTAATATAAACGGTTATATTTAATTAAATGTATATAATGTAAGCTTAAATGAATTAAACGGTTAATTCATAATTAAAAATAAGCAGTTATATTTAATGAGCAAATTATAAATATGCGATATTTATAACTAATGTATATTATACGATATTGTCATTATTTATGTTGTCATCATTCTAGTGTTAAGAATATCGACTGCAAAAGGTTGTAGTGGACATGTTAATAAATGACAAGCTAAAATGACATTTTATAATAAAACCATATTATACATTTTTACAAACAACCAAATAAGAATAAGAGGAGAGTCCAAACTCTCCCCTTCACTCTCCATTTGGACGGTTTATTTGAGAGTCAAATGAGGAGATATTATCTCCTTATTTGACTCACTTAGTTAGCAATTAGTTAGGAGAAAAAGTTAGTATATTACTAACTCCTAGACTCTCCTAATAGACGAATTCATTTTTCTCATCAAAACTCTCAAAAACCTCTCTCAATATTATTATCTTAATAATTAGAGAACCTTATTCTAGCAAAAGCAAGGCATAGTCTCAACACATTTTGGGTGCAACGATTAGGATGATATCGCGTTGATATCTGATCTTAGGCCTGATTTGCGAGGACCAAAGGTTATTTCTTAATCTCGTATTATTTCATGTATTTTGTTTATGACTCGTATATTTACATAAGATTAATTTCGTTATAATCCTAATTTGAGATGGTGAATATACGGATATTCTCCACAAGTGGTATCAGTGCATAGGCCACAAAATTTTTCTATGTGATTTTCATAAATAAAAAAATTTTAATACGAAAAGAAAAAAAAAAAAAACCATTCGGCCGAATTTTTTTTTTTTGCCGTGTGAATTTTGTTTTTTTTTTTATTTCGTTTTTCCATTTTGATTTGTTCATATTGTTGTTTTAATTAATAAAATTACAATATGATAAATTTGTAGATGTTTTAGTTCAATAAAGATTGGATTAAAATGAAAATGGAATTTTTGATTGAATATGTTATTTTGTTTTGTTAAATATTTTGGCATAAAAGATGTTAAAGTTGTTGTTTTACATCTTTGTTCATTATTCTTATGATCTTCAAAACAATTTGTGATGAATCGAATATTATGATGATCGATTCAATCACGGTTTAGATATTCATTTTAATCGGTTAAATTGAATTATCTAGTTTGAGTCAATATTTTAGTTAAATGTTGATATTTGATGCCAATCTTGCAATATTAGCAATCATATTAATATGTTTTATTATTTTTGTGTTTGTTGAGCCGAGGCATTTGTCGAAAAAAATTAAAACGGTTTTGTTTTTTTGGGAAATGCCGAGAAAAAAAAGGGGGTTTTGCGTTTTTCCCTTTTGTTGCGTTTTGGAAATGCCAAAAATTTTTTTTTTTTCTTCCCTGTTTTGGTCACGGTAGATTGCCAATTGAAAAAAAAAAGGTTTTTTTGTTGGTCACGGCTGATTGTCGAGAGAAAAAAAAAATAAAATCTGTGTTTTTTTTTTATTTTTTTTTGTTTTTGGCCAATTGTTTACATTATAAAGATAATGTATATTGTTGGTTGTGAAAAGGTTCACAATCATGGATACCGTATTGTTTTAAAGTAGTTTAAAATGATGATGGTTTAGTTCATATTACATATTAATATGAATTAAAATGAATTATTGTGAGATTTGAATTATTGTGAACGATTAAGGAATTGTCACATAATTTTGATCGTTTTAAATAGGTGGTTTGGATAAAATAATCAACATAATTACAGAATTATGTCTCGAATGAATATTTTTTTTTAGTTGATGCATTTATATTTATGTTGGATGAATGTTTGAATGAATTTATTTACGTATTTTTACAATCGGTTGTAACTTAGTGTGACCTTAGTCGATTATGTTTTCGTAATGAAGGAAACATAGTCTTGTTGTAATTTTGAGATCTCGTATCTCCGTTTTGGTTTTTCTTTGTAATTACGGTTTTAAATTAGAATGTAAATAGGTTTATATTTTGTAATTTTTAAATGTAATTTTGAGAAGACCAAAGATGGAGATTGGATGGCTCACTCCCGCCACATGGACCAAGATGGAACATCAAGACAAGCTTCTCGGGTCCAAGGGTGGATTCCAAAGTTGTATTATGTTCCTTTTGGTAGGATAGGCCACACTAGGACTAAATTTTTACGTTTTTCGTTCTTATTGCTTTCATCGTTTAATAGATAGTGCATCATATTCCGCCTAAAACCAAACCACCTACTAAACATGAAAATTGACTCATATAGGTTGATGTTAATTATCATGGACATACGGATGTCACACACTCTTAAGCCATCACCTTAGTTTATTTGTTCTCGCATGCTAGATATTCGTTCACTTAAAATGAATTAAAATGAAGTTGATGGAATCTTCCTCTATAACTAAAATTGAGATTAGTCTTTATAGGCCAAACTACTATGAATCCCTTCTTCGTCGGTAGGCATAATATGACCCCTTCTACGTTGGGTAAGTAGTAGTTGTTGACCTATTTTACCTCAACATTATAGTCCGAAGAGTTTCTCGTGATTATACTGGACTATGAGATAGAATTTACAGAAATTTATCGACCAGGAATTCTAACAGTAGAATTAGCCAAAAGGTTAGCTTATCAATTTACAGAAATTGAGTCTTGGGATCATTTATACAATTCTTGAGGGAGGTCAATTTTATAGATGCTTGAGTCTATGTGTTAAAAACAGTTTTTCATTAGACTTAAATTAAAACGACGAGTTTTCTTATATTTTTCATTTCTTCTTTCGCGCAGTGTAGAAAACTTTTATTCAGGTAAAACTGCTATAACAATATGGCTGGACATACTGATGGCCCAATGCCAAGTGCCACACTTTCACGCGAATCCTGGCTGAAAACTTTCATGGACCACATGAATCAGTCCACTCGACTGAAGAATGATGGGTCCAACTTTGCGGACTGGGAGGCATCATTACGGAATGCTGCCATTGCTGACGGTAAGCTCAAGTACTTGACTGAGCCAATACCGCCAAACCCAGGCCCCAATGCTAGAGCTAACGAGTCACTCGCTTAT
>JAGPOY010000222.1:0-27879 GCA_018983105.1 Silene uniflora | reverse complement strand
ACCCAACAAGGTCATGACCTCCCTCGTGACTTTGCTTGGAGATGGTCTCACCATCTTGTATGTCACAACTCACAAGTTCTTATTTGTGACGGATATACAAGCTTGCAACGGTTTAAGTAGGGTAGTAAAACAAAAGCAAAGAGTCTAGAGAATAGCAATTTGCTTTGTCTTATATGCCCACTTTGATAGTACTTGACCTGTCATAAACTTGTGAAGAATGCTGCTTATATGCCGTATAATATACTGTATTTCATACTATATGTTATATCTCTCTGGCGAAGATTCACAATCTTGGATAAAAATACGAGTGTATGAGTTAGTAGACATCAACAATTAATAAGAGATGAAGAGTAAAATAAATGAAGATACATGAATGATATTCCATATAATTAACTGACAAGAAAATGTAAACAAGCTCAAATTAAAATGTCTTAGATGAAAGTAAATTCGAACTTCATTTAGGCGATCACTTTCTTAACGAGAGGAGCAATTGAGTAAAGATAAATAAAGTAAGGGGGTGTCTGGTTCAACAAAGAGAAAGAAAATGGAAATAAGACGAAAGAAAAGGAATACCTTTTGATATGCTAGGTTATTTGGTTGAATGAATCAAAGGGAATGAGTAACAATCAACCCAATCCGAAAACCACCACAAACTTAGCCAAGAACGGCGCCACCACCAACCACAACCGGTTAGAAATTGGTTAGAAATTGTTGTTGGTGTCTACGACACCCTCACCATCTCTCGCACTCCAACTCAACCACTCGCCCTTTCCTGTGGACCCTCTATAACCCTCTTTGAAATCCTCACCAACCACCATGCATGACTTCCACAACCAACTTTTAAAATACTCTTTCCCACCCCTGAAATCTCTTCCCCCACCCACAAAAACACCAAATATCACTTTATGAGGGCGGGGAGGAGATTTCAGGGATGTAGAAGGTTGTTAAAGGGTTGGGGATGGTTGTGGTTATGGTAGGTGGTGTTTTGGGGGGGTGTGATAGGCGGGAAAGGGGTTGTCGACTGTAATGCCCGTCAATTTAGTGGGTGCTCGTCTGAGAAAGGGTAGTACTCGATCGAGTAACCCAATTCATGAGTTATTAATAAGTCCAGTTGATATGTAGTTTAACCCCCTATTTTAGCTTGGTTTATTTTACTATTGCGCTTTAATTAGTGTTTTTATGTGCTATATTGTGTTCTAGGTGTGTTGCTTGTATTTGTTTCATTTTGTAGGAAATTGAGCATTCAGTAGCTCATTCCCGTCATTTTAGCAAACACCGGAATTCTTAAGGTCAAGTAGAAGCAAAGCTTGATCATGGTATGACATTTTGAAGAAGTGGTAGTCCAAGCAAAGATGGCATTAATTAACAATGTTAGTGGAAAAATGAGAAGATAAGGCCAAGCAAATAAGTTGAAGTAAAAGCCCAAAGTGAAGATATTAGATGCTCTCACTTAGGATGCTCACATTGGATGCTCACATGGGAATTTTAGATGCTAATATCTCATTTAAATCGGGTGATTAAGACGAGTTAAGATACTTACATGAGATTCTATTGGCATTTAATCAAGTAATAAAGCAATTGTACTCGGAATCACTCGTCCCCGATCGGGGTTGGGTGTCCCCGATCGGGGTTGACCCGTTCTAAGCCCTTTTGACTTGTTTACGTTTCACCCCCCATTTCCTATATAAGGGGTGTTGTATTCGACACTTAGGGCGCACTTCCGCATTATATTTCTCTCATACTTTAGCACAAAACATTAGTTTTTCAATTCTTATTTTAGTTTATAATAGATTTCCCTTGAGTATTTCCTTATTGTTATTTATATTTCTTTTAGCAATTTCAAGTTATAATTCCAGTTTTATTTACAAGTTATTCGGGTTTTATTTGCGTTCTTCATATTCAAGTTCCATTTCCCTTATTACGGTAATTTTATTTCTAGTAGTTATTTCGTTCCATTTTCATCATGTTTATTATATCCTGTGTTATTAGTTTAGTTTTCAACATGTTTGAGTAGTTCTTTTGTCTAGGGAATAGAGGAAGCCTTGCATAAATAGTTCTTGCAAATGTTGAATTGAGATGTAATAATATCGATAAATTGTTTCTATCACATGCTTGTACTTTGTTGTTAGTCTTTGATTTTTTATCACAATCCTTGATTAAATTTGTTAATTTGTTCTATAAGTCGAGAGGCACGGAATTAAATTAGACTAAGTATGTGTTAGTAGACGACCTAGCAATAGCGAGAGTTCATTAGGACCCGTTCTATGGTTGACAATAATATCGAGAGGTGGTTGTCTTTAAGCCTAAACAATTATCATTATTATCAACTCCTATGTTTAACTTGAGCATTTACATAATTTGCATGTGTGACCCGACCTCCCTAGACTCTTCCTTTATTATTATTGTTTGTATCACCAACCTAAAATCAACCGTAACCGACCTTGATCAAGTTCACCTCATAACAACTTATATAGCAACTCTCGTCTCCTTGTGTTCAACCCCTATTACTACATTTATTTGTATCTAGGGTAATTATCTTTGCATAGGTAGTGTGCGATAGCCTATCAGTTATAGAGTCTCTTTTAAGTTGGAGCAGATCCAGGAGTAGGATGCTCGATCAAGTAAGGGAGTTACTCAATCGAGTCGAGGGCACTTGATCAAGTAAGACCCCTTTACTTGATCGAACAACCCAGTGTTACAGCACTACGCATTTTTCTTATGTCCATAACTTTTTATTATTAATATATTCTTATTTTATTCTTTCCTAAACTGACTTAGCTCACCCTAAACACTATATAAACTTCTCATAAGATTTTAAAACCCTTTTGATTAATTTACAAACTTTCGCAACACATTTCATAAATCGGTAAGAGAGAGAGAGAGAGAGAGAGAGAGAGAGAGAGAGAGAGAGAGAGATATGGAGATTGCAAATTGAATTGGGATTTCCTCATAGCAAGCCAAGTTCAAGTCTTTATTATTGTAAGTTCACTAAGTTATTCTTCTAATCAATAATCTAGTTAGTAACCACCATAATCATTGTCTTAAATTCATGTGAGACTAAACCCTAGCTTTGGATTTGGGGGAAATTAGATAGTACAATTGAGTTATGTGAATTGGTTGGTGATTATATGATATAATATGTTGTAGGCATTGAATTTGTAGAAGTTCGTTACTAGTCGACTTGTGTGTGTTGGCACGTGAAGACTAGCGAAAAAGTAGGGACTATCCTACTAAAATCTTATTTACATGAGTGTTATTTGATTGCATATATATTGTTGATTTGTATATTGTGAATTGCGATTACTATGATGAACTTTTGAACAGAGAAGTTGATACTGAGATGAATATGAACATTGGTGGTTATGAGAGTTTGGTCGCCTTGATTGATGACCATATTATTTGTTGAAGGGACCGGCACGAGAAACCGTTAGTCCTTTGGCGGTATTATTTGTTGAAGGGATCGGTATGGGCAAATTGTTAGTCCTTGTGGCGTCAGTTGATCACTGGCCAACCCTCAGGGTCTCTTCTCTACGACGCTCACTATTAAGGGGATGTGCACATTCGAAACTGAGGAAGAGTTAAAGACGGAGTTGAAAGAGTGGATGTGATTGGAGTATATGGTGGATTTTTGAAGGTTATGGGTGCTATCATAACTTGTGAATGTTTTATTTTTATGTTGGACTCGTTTTTACCGTACTAACACTACTATCTTTACTTGTGTTGTTTGTTTAGTCCATGTGAGTCTTACAGGTGTAGATTTGTTGCTGTGATGGGCGTGGGGCGTGGCACCGAAGATAGCGGAGTAGCATTGATAGAATATTCACTTAGTTGGTTTAGTTTGTATTTAGTTATTAACAAGACTTCCGATGTAATAATTAGGCTTTCAGTTATTAGTTTGGTATTTGTAAGACAGTTTAAGACTAGAGCTGATCAAACGGCCCAGGCCCGATGACCCGACCCGGCCCAGCCCGATATTTTTTCGGGTTTGGGCCTCACATTCAGCCCAAAAAAGCCCACGGCCCGGCCCAAGCGAGGCCCGAAGTAAATATAGGGCCGGGTATGGGCCGATCTTATAGCCCGAATTTAAGCCCGGCCCGGCCCGATAACAACAAAAATTGAAAGGAAAACGATCTCGTGAATCCAGTAGTGTAGCATGAAAGTGTAATGTAATGTAATGTAAGCCATAGTGCATAGCTACAATACTACTTTTGATGTCTATCTTAAATCTTACGGAGTCAAATAATCAATTTTCCAATAAGCAGTCAAATTTCCAATGCAATTGATAACGAATCAGCCAATTTGGTTATTCCAATTCCCAAAGGTTCTTTTGCTAGACATCACTTCCCAACATAATTTTAATGGATCTTGCATGCCACATTCTTTAATTAGCGGAATTTCACAGTAGAGGAAGATACAGTAGTAATAAACTACGGTTATGACTTATAGCTATGATGGTTCTAACTTCTAAACCTCTTCGGAACTACTAAATAACTCATGGTCCAAAAAGCCCGCAACAGCCCGAAGCCCGTTTTGAGCCCGTGAGGGCCGGGTTTGGGCTGACCAAAGAGGCCCGCAGTCATTGGCCCGACCCAGCCCGACCCGCCTGTTTGGGCTGTTTTTATAGAGTTAGCCCGGCCCAAACCCGGCCCAGCCCGGCCCATGATCAGCTCTATTTAAGACGGTCTAGTTGCTTTGATGTAATAAAGTTTTAAAATACTCTTTTATTATTGCCTTTGTTATGTACTACATCGGGTAACCGAGATGGTAACACCTTTATTTATCTAGGAAGGTCTTGCTAAAGGCTCCTGGATTAACTGTGGTGATATACCAGCGATATAGGCCGGCGGATGGGTATGGTGTCTACGCTGGTGTCAGCGGTGAAGGTGTATGTCGGTGGTTGTGGTGGATGTTGGTAGTGAGTGGAATGTAATAGGGAAAGGGAATCTCATACATTAGGGGTGAGGGGAATGAAAATGGGAAATGAAGGGGTAGAACCTAAAGGGAGTGAAAACCTGGACTAACCAAACATCATCTAAGGGAATAATTCCTTTGCTCTTTCTTGAAAACCTCCAACTAAACGGCACATAAAAGTTGAAATGTGAATGACCCGGTTAACTGTACTTTTTAGATGGAGATGTTCTTGCCCAATGGTGGAGCTAGGAGGCTAGCAGGGCCCCTCGCCCCCCTAGTAGTCGAGATTTTCGAATTTTTTTTCAAGTGTACCTTATATTATTACTCATCCGTCCCCTAAACTCAAATTCTAGCTTCTCCACTGTTCTTGCCCTCATAACAACCAAGTAATAACAAAGTTGAGCATGTAAACCATTAAAAATAATTTAAATTAAAACATTACACCATGGAGCATAACATATTTTTGTCAATGATATGAACTTCCTTTAAACAACAATCTTATGTAACACTTCTTTTATCTCAAATAAATCCATACTTTTCTTTTTTAAACGTTTTATAACTAAGTTCACATTTTACTTTTTGACCACATATATATCTCTTAACTTGCATTATTCTCCAACTATGTTTACCCTCTAGGACGTTATCGTGGAGGGAGTAAAGTAACTACTCCCTCTATTCAACTCCACATTACAAGTTTGCCTTTTCACGTTTGCTAACGCGCGTTTTACGCGGTAAATATCTTTAACTACGTATTTGCAAGAATTATAAAAGTTAGATATTCTTAATGTACTTCTAAAGACGAATCAAATAAGATCCCACTTGAATACACTTTCACTTATGTATCGAGAGAAAATCGAAATTGAATGTTCACTTGTGAATAATGTACAAAAGAGAAACTTGTAATGTGGAGTTGAATGAAGGAAGTACTATTTTTTTAAGTGTAAAAGCAGTCATAGAGACAAATATAATGTGGACGAGATTTAATCGCAGGTTTGTACCAGGTTTCATGACTTTACCAACAAAGTTAGGTAATTAGGAAAATAATTACTATCAGAATAACAGTAACATAAATTAATACCTCTTATTACTCATAATAAGGCTCCGTTCTTTTTGATATATATAGTCATTCCCAAGTTCAATTCAGATCTTATAAGTTACTTCAAAACAGTTTAGTTCCTAATTGATAGGGCACGCCCAGAGAGCCCGAGCTGACAACATAAACGGGCCATAAAGCTAAGTCCCTTAGAGACCACTGCCGTTGTCACACAAGCTCTATACGGGATAAATATTCCACTAGTCACCAACCAAATGGTAAGCATTTTACTCACGTGAAAAACCTGCTTATTAAGCGGGCAAGGATCATCCCCGTGCTTCACATACATCAATCCGAAGTATCCTTCGAAAGAAGCGCGTTGACCCGACCCAGATTCGAGCAACGCTAACTTTATTGTTTTTGACCGAAACACTACGAGTTAAGTTAAGATCCTACAAATTCAGTTAAATTAAGATCTTATAAGTTCAATCAGAAAAGTTCAGCTCAATTCATACTCATGGTCGTACTAATTTAGTTCAGATTCTATAAATTTTGCTGGTAACAAGGAACATATTTCATTAGTAGCCTAGATCTATACACCTTTGAGAGAGCAAATCCCGAGAAATACGCGACAACACGGTAAACCGACACTCTCTTTTAACAGACCCCGAAAGTCCCTGTACAATAACCACATACTGCTCATACAGGGGGTCGAATCCAAAACCTCGCAATTCATGTCATTACATATTTTGAGGGTCACCCGCGCTCCACTGGTCACTTAGAGGGTCATAGCACTTGGTTAAGTTTAGATCTTACAAAAAAGAAAAAGAATGAAAATGAGAATCCATATACGGAAGTAAAAAAAAAAAGAGTAGAGAGAGGTGGTTGTCTGGAGGATGTAGGGTAATAAAGGGGGCAAAAACATAGAGAGATGGTCCACCTTTTTTCACTTTCTCAAAATTCTCTTCCCTTTTTCTCTTCTTCTCCTTCTTCCTATACACAGTTAAACACCCCCCAACTACTCTCTTCCCTTCTCTTTCTCTCTCTACTCTTTTTCCGGCTTCTCCGGTCGCCGGAGCTCCCATTTTAACTCGCCGGCGATGAAGCCAGCTCCCCTTACTAACTCCGCTACCACTTCACTCTCCTCTCTCACTCCTCCTCAAGGTCCTTTCTTTTTGCCTTTTCTTTTAATCAACTAGTAATCACCTTATTTTCCTCATTTTTCGGGAGATTTTGTTTTTAATTGCTCCATTTTTTTTTTATTATTTTTGAGCTCATCTATTATATTTTTTGGATAAATCGGGTGTCTTTTTGTTATTTTCCTCTTGAATGAGGTCAATTGTTTACTTGATCTTAAATTTTTATCTTGAATAAAAATGACTGTAGATAAAACGGTCTTACATTATGAGACGGTCTTATTCTAATTCGCTTCTCTTTAAAAGAAAGTTAATTTTTTTATTTAAAAAGTTGATTTTCTTTACACATTTTTTATGGGAAATTGATAGTGTATTTATTGCAGGGAATATTGTTTCTTACTACCTTTTTGTACTTTTCTTCTCTTTAATTTAATTTAATTAATTAATTAATTAATTAATGGGGTGTTGCGAACTTGAAAGATTTCAACTTTACCATGATCAATTACTGTTTTAATTAGATCATAGATTAATTTGATAGATGATGATGAACACAGTATCTAATTTTCGATATTTACTTAGAAGCCAATGAAATGATGACACGTATTTGTTTTTCCTTGCAGCAGAGAAGAAGAGCATTAATCAGGAGTTATGGCAAGCGTGTGCAGGACCTTTGGTAAATTTACCGGCTGCTGGGACCCACGTTGTGTATTTTCCACAAGGTCACAGTGAACAGGTTGCTTCTCTTTTTTACCTTCCCCCCACCTTTTTTCCAAAATTAACGAATTCTTGTTTAAGACGAGTCAAATACTTAATAACTCAAATATAGCGTAGTCGGGCGATTTACTATTCTAGGAAGTTTATTGAACAATGGTTACGCGCTTCCGCTCGAGTTAGAAACTAACAATTTAAGTGGAGTAGTAAAAAGAGTTAATATTGACGTGAGATATATTTTGGTGTGTATTTATGTGGCCTTTTTTCAGTCTTTATTTATGAAAGTTACTGATGGAGCAAGTTCTGAGTTTGTGTGTTTGCTTGGCTTTTTCATTCTGATTTCAATGTTTTCTAAATGTGTATGTCTAATTAATTGCTCACCAGTCACTTTTTCAAAAGTATTTGCTATAATTAGATCGTGCAATTAATTTCCTTGTAATTCGAATTAGTAGTAATAGTAGTAGTAGTGGTGGAGCTTCATTATCGTAATACTAAATCAGTCATTGCTTCAAATCTCAGCCGTTGCACTAAAATAACGCCGGTATCCACCCTCAAAACGTAGTCGTGTGTCCCAACCCGAAAGCAAAGTGTTAGATTCTCGCATGAGACAGTCTTATATCCGAGAAAAACCTAGTTCCCTATGTGTACCTTATAGAGTTTCAGGTTTCTTCCATGCTTATTTATGTCCTGAAACTTGTCTTTTTAGCGATCAATTAACAAGAGTTGGCATTTGGCGACATTATATTGCGCTCAGTGATCCAGTAACAAAACTTGCTGTGGACTTGTAAATGTAGGATTTTGCAACTTTTTCTCTTTTTTTTTTTAACTCGAGTGTCTTGTTAAACAACAGGTGGCAGCGTCTATGAAGATGGATGTGAATGGTCAGATACCAAATTATCCAAATTTGCCGTCCAAGCTGCTTTGCCTACTTCATAATGTGACATTGCATGTAAAATGGCTTTTTCCCTTACTAGTTTCTTCGATCTCCTTTTAATTAACATGATGACTAGTTTATTACTTGATTTTCTCTAAATTTGACTAAGAACTTTCTTTATCAAAAATCTTTTCTGTAGGCAGATCCAGAAACAGATGAAGTATATGCACAGATGACGCTCCAACCTGTCTCTTCAGTAAGAACCTTGTGATTTTTACCTGTAATTCAGGCAAACATGCATATATGAAAACTTGTAAGCACTAAAAATTTCTCAAAAGAGCCAAAATGGAAAAGAATAGTTACTTCGAGCGAGATGAGACTCCCTTTGCCTCATCTATTTGTTTACATTTTATTTCGGATTTTTTTCCTTATATAACACTCGCAACTGGGGTAGGAGTATTTATAAAGTATAGGTTAAGAGTGTAATAAGGGTGGTTTCCACCTATGTTACTCGGACACGGATACGAAGTATCGTATCCGATACGTATCGGAGTATCTGATACGTCATTTTGAATTTTAATAGATACGGGAATACGGTCAAAGGAGTATCTCGACTATTTTTTAGACACGGATACGACACCGTATCTCTAAATATTGAGTGTCACACCATCTTCAATACCGTACCGGTGTCGTGTCCTTTTCCTGCGTGTCCGACACGTGATTGTATCACGTGTCGTAATACGTGTCGTCTCGTGTCGACACGTGATACGCCGGTTAGGTGCCGTGTCGGAGTATCTCTGGTTTCCACTAGTAACATGGTAAAACTCAGAAAGAGTGAGGGAAGAACCGGTGTTGACTTTTAAAACAAAATTTAACCAAGTAAAAAGAAACTCGTGAAAAAATAAATGGGCGAGGCAAAGAGAGACATCATTCTTCACATAGATAGACTAGAGATCGGAGCCAGAACTTTCTGCTTATGATGAAATGTCATCTATTTTCATTTTGTTTATCGTTATTCGTGATAGAGCATTGTATGATTGACGTTATTTAATCTCACTTGACTGTTTATTCTTTGTTAAATTATATTTTCATCTTCTCCAGTTTGATAAGGAGGCATTGTTGAGGTCTGATCTTACACTAAAGGTGCATAAACCACAAACCGAGTTTTTTTGCAAAACTCTGACTGCCAGTGATACAAGCACTCATGGAGGATTTTCAGTACCCCGCCGAGCAGCTGAGAAGATTTTTCCGACTCTTGTAATGAGTTTCCCTGTCCTGTCTCTTCTCATTAAAGTTTTGTACTTGCAGAGTTTGAGTGTATTGCTTGGATGTATATAGGATTTCTCTATGCAGCCTCCTGCTCAAGAGCTTGTAGCCAGGGATTTGCATGAGAATGTGTGGACCTTCCGGCACATTTATCGCGGTATGTTCAGATTGCGTGTTTTATTGTTAAACTAGGACTAATCACAAAATGGGTCATTATTCTTTATATGATTGGACAAAGCAAAATACTCACTAGATTGTCTACATTTGTTATTCTGTGAAGTATCAATTGGTAGCCTCAACACAATTTTCATTATAGGTCAATTAATATATGCAGAACCCAAAGGTAAGGCTGCAAACATCTGAACCCAAACAGCACAAAATGTAAAGTGGATTACGCACTTGCAGGAACAATTCTTGTAATGCCTGGTTGACATTTGTTTGAAATCTTGTGTTTTTTTTAAACCGCAGGACAACCAAAAAGACACCTCCTTACTACAGGATGGAGCCTGTTTGTTAGTGGGAAGAGACTTTCTGCTGGCGACTCTGTTTTGTTTATTAGGTAGGTATAGACTAATCGGAAACTGGCAAGTTTTAGTCTTCATCAATTTAAACTAATGTTACCTCAACATTTAAATCTGATTGCATGTTGTGTGTCTGAAACGTTAATTTTTCAACATGACACGACATTTAAAGACACATTTTATGCCACAAACACGAAACTTTGTCACGAAATTGCAGTATCCAACACGCGTAGCTGAGTCAAAGTAACACAGATTTTAAGCATGTTATTGCAAATTTCTAATTTCCCCTGCTGGCTAGTGGCTGCTGTTCATTAGAGAGCTGTAAATGTAAGCATGTGTTAAGATCAATGGGTTGTACTTATTGAACTGTAATGGCTGCTTTACAGGGATGAGAAACAGCATCTTCTTCTAGGAATTAGGCGAGCTAATCGACAACCAACTAATTTATCATCATCAGTGCTCTCTAGTGACAGCATGCATATAGGAATTCTTGCAGCAGCGGCCCATGCAGCTGCAAATAATAGTCCATTCACTGTTTTTTTTAATCCAAGGTAAGTATTCTATTTATTTTTTGTGTTTCATCAAAATGGCCAAAGAGTTGCTCTCAATTCTCAAGGTGATTGTTTGCATGGTGGTTTGTTCAGAGCTAGTCCATCAGAGTTCGTCATTCCATTGGCAAAGTACTACAAGGCTAATTATGGTCAACAAGTATCCCTTGGCATGCGATTCAGGATGATGTTTGAAACTGAAGAGTCTGGAACTAGAAGGTATATTTGGATAATGGACATAAAAAATGTCGTCTTTTGCAGTTGGGTTGTTATCGTATATTTCTACTGGTGAATTTTGAGGTTAGATTTGGAAATCTGCAGGTATATGGGTACAATTACCGGCATTAGTGATCTAGATCCGCGCTGGAAGAATTCTCAGTGGCGTAATTTACAGGTAGACTTTATGGCCTTGGTTCTCTTCCAGACTACGGAACTCACTATTTGCATTTCTCATTTGAAATTGAAAACTAATACAAATATAAATCCGTCTTATTACAAGGTTAATGTAAAACCACATATCCTTTTGATATTAACTTCCTGTACGTTGTGGGAATTGAATCACATTTGCAAACAGGTCGGTTGGGACGAATCAACAGGTGGAGAAAGGCGTACAAGAGTTTCTGCTTGGGAGATTGAGCCTGTAACGGGTCCGTTTTTTATTTGCCCTCTACCGTTCCTTAGAGGGAAGCGTCCAAGAATACCCGGAATGCCAGGTGTACATTGCTATACCTTTTCAGTTTGAAACTTTTGAATAAAATCTTCACTATTATTTTCTTGTTAGCACAAATGTCCTTCTAGATATGTTCGCTTGTTAATGACTTCTACTGTAACACTTTCACTTGGCTGCTCCTTAGTAGCAAGTTAATAACCTATTTGTAAATGAGTCTGTTGTTGTTTCTGGACTGCAATGTTGCAATTATGACATTAAATAATTGGAAGAACTAAAATTATCACAACTCAAGTGCCTCAAGGAAGCCTAAAAGGTGGGGGTAAGGGAGTTGGATGCAGGCAGTATTACCCTTGTTTTTACTACACACAGGCTATTTCCAGATGACTCAGAATAAAAATTGTCAAGAATTGCGCCAAGTAACTGTTACATAGCAATAAAAAGAAGCGAAACCAATTTAGTGGAGCTATTTTGCTTCATTCCATCAAACTCCAAAACTAATAAATGGAATTTTTGGCTCCAATGGAGATGGAAACTGGAAGTCTAGAATTATTAAAGGCGTTGAAACTGAGATTATAATCAACTATTCTTTGTTGCAGATGATGACCCTGAATTTGACAGCCTATTTAAAAGGTCAATGCCATGGCTCGGAGATGATTTGCATGCTTCAACAGGCTTAAGCTTAATGCAGTGGATGAACATGCAGCAAAATTCTTCTTTGGCTAACCCAATGCAGTCAAATTTCTTGAATACTGTACCTGCGTCTTCCTTGCAAAGTCTTCCTTCTCCTGATCTATCTCGTCAATTAGGGTTTTCAACACCCCAGATTCCTCAACAATCTAATTTACAGCTCAGTAGCAATCAGGGACAAGTACAGACTATGCAAAGGCTAGACCAACTTCAAAAATCATCAGGAGGTTCAAGTCCATTGTCCTCTCTTATGCAGTCGCATCAAGTTCAATCACAATTGTCTTCTCTTCAAAACCATCAGTCCCCGGCAAACCTGTCGCATATTATACCTCAACAGCAAACTTTGTTACAAAATCAGCAACAAAGTTTGTTTCAATCACAAAATCCCGATCTTATGAATCGAGAATCGCAGATTTCTGACAGTCAGATTCAAATGCAATTTTTACAAAGATTTCAACATCAACAATCATTTTTGTCTCAGACGAATCACTTGAATCCACTTCAAGAAATGTCCCACAGCTTTTCTGGGTCATTGCAACCCTCACAAATGTTGGATGTGCCTCAAACACAAACAAACCTGCTTTCTCATGCCCAAATCATACCACAACAGATAACTCAAAATAATAGTCAGTCACACTCGCAGTTTTCTCAGCCACATATATTACCTGATGTAAAGGTTCAGGGAGGACTTACAGGAAACAGCAACTCAAATGCTTCTACCGCTGTAACTGTTGATGTTCCTCCAGTTGCAGCCTCACCATTCTTGAACAATGGTCAGCCAATGACAAACAGTGGGGTTCAGAGAGGTAATACTATGAGGGAGCGGATAAATCAGTCTCCAGCTACTGTTTTGAGTTCTGGTTGTTTGGAAAGAATGTCAAGTCATAACTCAGTTAAAGAGTTGCATCAGAAATCTGAAGTCAAGTCTTCACTTGATGTTACCAAGAATCAAAGTCAAGGGCATTTAACACTACACAGTTATCAGAGCCTTCCTTCAGACCAGTTAGATTACTTGGATTCATCCTCAGCAACTTCGGTTTCACTTTTTCCAAACGATCTTATAAATCAGAATAGTACATTGTCAAATTCACACTCAGTTTTTCTGGCGGATACAAGTTATGATATTGATCCAGGTTCGAATATCGATAGTCATCAAGAAGCATCCCTGGTCTCTGATGCTATTTTGATGAAGAACATACCGGAGCCTGACAAGCATTACTTAAATCACGTCTCTTCTGGTTGTATGCCTAGTAAGTTTGAAAATGGAAAAGATGCTCAGCAGGAGCTCTCATCTTCAATGATTACTCAATCATTTGGTGTTCCTGACATGGCGTTCAATTCCATGGATACTGCTATAAGTGACGGCAGCTTTATGAATACAGGAGGGACATGGGGAGCACCACCACAGTATCAAAGACTGAGGACATATACCAAGGTTGAATTCTTAGAAAATTACTTTCATTTTAAGTTATTTTCACTTGTATAAGGCTAATTGTATGGTTGTATTTCTCAAGGTTTACAAGCGTGGCGCTGTTGGTAGATCCATAGATGTTACTCGCTATTCTGATTATGATGAACTTAAACAAGATTTGGCTCGTATGTTTGGAATAGAGGGACAGATGGAAGATCGAGGAAGAGTTGGGTGGAAATTGGTGTATGTAGACCACGAGAATGATGTCTTGCTAGTGGGCGATGATCCATGGGAGTAAGTCCTCTATTCACCTCATAATTTGGTGATCACAAATTCTTTTCTAAGATAGGTTTATATAAGCATTATAGTGAACCTGCATCCTATTCATGCAACTGCTGCATAAAACGGGCACTCGTTTTTTTTTTTTGAGGTAATTTAGCCATATAACTTTCGTTTTACAATATCCTCCTTAAGAGGGCTCTTTGTTTTGCATTTGGGACTGCCGTACAAGAGACTTTTCGATATCAGCTTGGACCATGCATCAGTTGAGAGTTGAGACCTTGCATCAGTTGAGAGTTCACAATGCTGTCATTCCTTACTATTACTGTGATGAAATAAAAAAAGCTGATTTTAAAAATCCATTAGGGCTGTACATGTGTATTTTTTTAAACCTGAATTAGCAATTTCCACTACGCATTGCTTGGCAAACATTCACTTTGTGTTTTTTAGCGCTAAGGCAAGCTTGAATGCCGGTGTACATTCAACCCGTTACCTCACCCTAGCCCCTAGACGGGAGCCTTAAGATAATAGGTTATTGTTGTCATTGAGAGAGTTTCTAAGAGAAAGTAAAGTCCTTTGCTTTGTGAATTGCAGGGATTTTGTCAATTGTGTTCGATGCATTAAGATCCTTTCACCGCAAGAGGTCCAGAAGATGAGTCTAGATGGTGATTTTGGAAATGCTTCTTTAGCTAATCAAGCCTGTAGCAGCTCAGATGGTGGGGATGTGTAAATGTTTGTGGCATTGTGCCATACATCCTACAGTTGGGTGCCGATTAATGCTTCATTACGTGATAGTACGTGGCTGATGTCCCGAAAGATGAGTTCTGGCAAAATCGAAAAAATGTGCCTAAACGACAGTCTGTGACAGTCTTAGACGAGAATAGATTACACCTTTGGGTTCTACGGTGGTTGTGCATCAGCTTGTTCCTCAGTTTTTCTATTTTCCAAGTTAGAAGATTGTTCATTCGAGTTGCTGGGACACAAATACTAACTTAGAATTGGTGCTAGTTGAGTGTAAAAATGTGTAGGTTTCTTCATTAACGAGTTTGAGAAGAAATTCGACTCCATGTCTTTCTGAAACTGGAGTTGTGCTTTAGGGTTAGCTTGTAGCTTGTTTAGGTAAATGTTATCTGTGAGTCTTGAGATCTAGTAAAATTCCACTTTGTAAACTTATCCTAATTTAGTCATCTCAAGTGTAATGTATTCATCTTTGTCCTTCATTTCAAAAAGAAAAGTGTAAATGTCAAACTAGTAACTGTCGAAATGCATTTATGAATTAACATTGTTAAAACAGTTTGTTTTGTTGAATACCTGGTTTTAAGTTAACTTGGTAACAATTTTTCTCAATCTTTTTTGTTAACAAGCCAATCCACTGGCCGTGTTTACTGCATACTACGATTACTATCAATCTGTCGTACAAATACCAAAACTACGATGATTTACATTAGTAAATTAATACAAAATTCTGTCAAGTAGTTTCAGATGAATATTCATCATCAAAATGACAGGTTACAATCAGACAAGTTTTAATCTATATTGAAGTTGATTGTCAGAACTCAGACCATTACATGTCAGTATGTCACCTTAATTAGTTCCTGTGCTCCATATATGTACAACTCTGCATGCTCTTCGTTTCTTGTGGGAAGCCCTACTGCAACTGTATACAACTGAAATCAATAATCTGCATTTGTATTTATAGCATAAGAGGACCGAAGCTTCGCTACTTGATGCATGAGAGGTTGTAGCTTGCACATTATCCGAAGATCTGACTCTTTGGGATCATTTCACGAGGAAACGCAAGATTAAATCTTCAGACAGAACTTAATCTTGAAATGTTAGCCTATTCTGTTTCGGCATGTTATATTACTCGCCTGCGAATAAGTATCTGCACCAGACATACCAAACTGAACTGATCCAAATAGCTCAACCGAATTAGAGTCGGCACAAATCCAGTTGAATATGACCAAATACTCAAATAGATCCACAACAGACCCGAATTTGTCAGACTTGATATTGACTTTGAACCAAAATTACACTCACAGGTACCATCCAACTCGGTCAGCACTTAATATAACACCGCAAAAACTGAACAGGAGATAAAATCCACTTGATATATGTCGCGCTTGAAATTCAAAATCACAGTGAGGATCAAGAGGATCAAAAACTCCCCTAACTGCAGCACAATAGCTTGAAGAATCATTAAGCTTAAAGCAAGCCATCCGAATCCTCCCTGTTGGTAAAATGGTGACGTTCTATGATATGAAACAAGTACTAATCAGGAATTACATATCACCAGCGTTAATAAAAGAGGATCAGATACTCCACTGATTGAAGCCCCATTGGCTTTACATTGCAGTAGGTTATCTAAAGCGCTCTGTGAAATAACTTCACCCGGGATCATCACGGGAATACCCGGTGGATATGGACATATGAGCTCTCCACATATTTTTCCAACTGCTTTTTCTATTGATATCTTTGTCTTCTTTGCAAAGAACGCCTCCCGTGGAGTCAGTTGCATGTCGATTTCTGTCAACAGGTTATAATTAGTTTGCCCCATGTCCTGTTTTTTATTCTGATTATGCTGGAAGAAACATGATGACAGATTTCCGAACCCAATCAATAGCCTAGAGACATGCTCTTCGCAAGTTCCTGGAGTAAATGCATATGTGATGGAATTTGATCCAATGAGCTCAGAGACAATCTTATGATCATTGTATAAAATCTCATCAGCTGCAAATCCACTGAGACCAAGTTCACTAACACCAATAGTAACCCGTAAGGGATCAATTCTGGGAGACTCAAAGAACACGGGAAAATTAAGGACTGAGAGTCCGGGTAATTGTTTGATTGTATTTTTAGCTTTTGTGGCTAAGTGAATTGGTTTGTGGAAAAGTGATGACGGGTTCTCCCTCAACTGGGCGGTAGCAGCATCAAGCGATGCCAAAAGCAGGTAACTTGGACTAGTGCTCTGGAGAGTTTGAAGACATCGAGATATTCTTTCCCTATCAACAAGTTTTCCAGACATATGGAGCATTGATGATTGAGTAAGAGAACACAATACTTTGTGAGTTGATTGAACAGCCAAATCAGCTCCCTGCTGGAGGGCCGACATGGGAAGTTCTGGATGAAAGCCAAAATGTGCTCCATGAGCCTCATCCACAATCAAAGGAATGCCATGCAAATGACACGTTCGGGATATCTCCCTCAAGTTGCTGCACATACCATGATAAGTAGGCGATGTGATGAAAACTGCAGCAGGTCTTCGCCCTTCTAATTCCAATTCCTTTATTGCCTTCTCCACCTGTAATAAGAATGATTGTTAATTAGCTTAGCTGGTAAAGTCATTCGGTGATACTCAGGACTCACGTCTAAAACCCATCAGCATTAAACTGTCCGGCCGTTGTGGCTCTTTTTAGAGCAAAAAGGGTGTTAGGTGGAAGCGTGCTACAAGAACACTACCCCAGTGCTTCAAGGAGCTCCTGCAGATGGCAGGAATGTGGAGTCTAATTAATGCAGACAAAGAATAACGAGTCTGAAGTAGCAATTTACAAGTATGAAACTAAAAAGAGAAAAGAAATCCAAGCAAAAACAGTAATGATGATGAAGGTGAACTTGCCTCACAAGGTGAGACTGAAGTAGCAATGTCCCAATGACAGTCATATTGAGGAAATATATACTTTGGTACAACTCCACATAAGACCATTGCCGATATAGCTGATAAGTGGGAATTGCGCGGGATAATGAGGGTATCTCCAGGGTTGCAGGTACCCATAATAGCTGCTTGTATTCCACAAGTTGTACCTCCAACAAGAAACCATGTTTGTGATGCCCCAAATAGCTCTGCTGCTTGTTTTTGTGCTTCTAAAATTGGACCTTCTGGGGCAAATAGATTGTCAAGTTCCGGTAGCTCCGGTAAGTCATGAAGAAAAGGAGTGTGACCGATAAGTTGAGTGAATGATGACGGAGCTGCTCGGCCTCTATTGTGGCCAGGGAAATGAAAAGTTGCAGCATTTTGTTTTGCTGATTCTTTTAGCGCGGTAACTAATGGAGGGAATTCTTGAAGTCTGGGCATCTGAGTTGGATACATATTCAAATCGGGTGGCCATTCTTCTCCATATCGGAATCCATTCTCTGTACCCCTCTGCTCGAGGATGCCCCCCATTTCCTAAAAGGCGGAACGTAAAGAGTGATGTTTCAAGCTGAGAATGCAATTGAAGCATATTGATATAGATATATTGAAAAGACATAGGTCTAAAAAGCAATTGTTACAAGATCAATGGAATGCCTAAATGGGTGGTGCATATGGCAATGGCAATTCCCAAAATAGATTGTTAATCAGTGGCGGACCCAGGAATTTAGGCCAGCGGGGGCAAAGGGGCTATAGTATAAGGCAGCTTCAGAAAAATCCAAAAATTTAAACTAAAAATTTCGATTCCAAATGTCAGCGGGTTGGGCGCCACTGCTATTAATCTGTTTCCACCTCCTTTTCAGTTGGGACAACAATTACAGAAATCCAAAGGAGCGGCAATTCATGAAGAAGAAATTATACTAAGAAAATGCAAGTTTACCATTTACCAACCTTATTAGCAGCATTACAACGAATGCTTAAACAGGGTCTACAAAGCTTGTTGGAACCCAAAATCTGTATAGAAAAACATTGTTCAAACAGATAACGAGACGGGAGAGACGAGAAAAGAGAGAGAGAGGAGTGTCTTACGGGATGTAACAAGGGTGGTGGTATAAGAAGCATAGACATCGCCATTTTTGCAGTTTATCTACTCATTAACCAATCACTTCGCACTTTCTCCCTCCTTTGATGCCAAAATGTTTTTCAAACCATATCCACTACGGACTAAGACCATCCCAAGCAGAAGGTCACACTAACTGGGTCACCAACGTTTTAGCCCTTAATCCTACCTTAATTATCTCGACTCACTTTCACCCTCCCAAGCAGAAGGTCACGACCTAGGTCCCAATCATTTTTCACTTTCCAATCATTTTCCACATTCTTTACCCCACCAAAACTCTCTCATACTTTTTCAATTTACTAATTTGTAAATATCTTTAAAAAAAATAACTACTCCAATATGGTACTCGTATTTTAATTTTCTTTTCGTATGTTGGATAAAAAAATAATTTTAATCGACGCTGGTAATTAAGTTTTCGCATAAAATGATAACGGACGCATTTTTAAATATTATTAATCGGAACTCGAAAGAAAAATATGGTACGTGGCTATACCACTACCATACCTCCACACCAATTTAATTGTCTATCCCATCCCAACACCAAGAACAAATAAACCCATTCTTAATTCCCAAATCAATCCACTCTTTAATTCCCCAAATCAAATCCTATCCCTTAAGCTATCACCTTCCTTTGTTAATTCCTACCCATATCGACATTCTTACACATATTGATAAATCATCATCTTCCTTACCCAAATTCGAAAATAATTCAACATTTAGCCAATTAATTCTTACCCAGATTTCGTCACCACCGTCAACCATCATCTCCTTCCATATCCATCACGCTTATCATCCGTGACCGTCACCATTAC
Source organism: Silene uniflora (assembly GCA_018983105.1). Taxonomy (NCBI): domain Eukaryota; kingdom Viridiplantae; phylum Streptophyta; class Magnoliopsida; order Caryophyllales; family Caryophyllaceae; genus Silene; species Silene uniflora. The sequence goes on along the minus strand of JAGPOY010000222.1, from coordinate 8,272 downwards.
CACCGTCAACATCATCGATCATCACCTTAACAACCATCGTTATCATCAACCATTATTGTTACAACCTTATTTGAGGTAAATAATATAATTGATTTTAATGTAATTACTATCCAATTAGTTGTATATTTAAGGTCTTTTATGAGAATATTTAAAAAAAAAAATGATTCAAAATATTTCAAAATTGAGTTCATTCTATAGATAAATAAAAAATATAGTCCCTTTTTGTATGCTTATATTTTTTCTGTTTTTACTTTGATTTACAATTCTAATTTTAGTTATTGTAATTTTTTCTTCTCTTTTGGCAGAAAAGAGGCAAAGGCTTTGCAGACATGGTTGAAAAAGGAGCAACGCATCAGACTTTCCTGCACATTTTTTTTTTTGGCTTGTACTTTTTTTTGTGGAAAACCAATCAGATAACGCCACGTACAAGGTCACCAAGAAGGTCACCATTCTTGTTGAGGGGCACAAACTGACCCTCACTTGTTCAAGGTCACCCAAATTACATTCTTAATCCTAGTTTAAGACGTCATTAGCATGACCCAACAAGGTCACGACCCGGTTGGTGACCTTGCTTGGGCATGGTCTAAGGTTGAGCAAAAAATCCGATTATCCAAACTGATTCGATATCAGATTTGAATTTTTGGATATCCAATCCGAAAATTAAGTTTGTATCGGATATCGGATCCGAAATATTTGGTTTATGTTGGTTTTGGTATGGTTATGGATATTAGAATTAAAATTTTTGGATGTCACATCTGATCCGAAACTATAGTTTTCTAGTATAAATTTCGAGAAAATACAACTTTATGTTATACAACAACTTAGTTAATGTTAAAAATATTAGAGAAATACGTAAGTGATACTTAATTTTATGTTGAGAACCTCCAGTAAGAATGTTAAAGAAAATCATCATGTAAGACGGATGAATATGATCGTGTTTCAAACTAAATTTTAAAGTAAAATCCAAAATATGGATATCCACATCTGATCCGATTATTTTGGATATCCGAAACATTTGGTTTGGATATGCATAAACTTCAGGAATTTCTTATATGGATATCTGATCCGAACTAGTAGTTTGGATAAGATATCCAATATGTGCTATGCTCTACTACGGACTAAAGGAGGTAATTCGGGCTGGACCCACTCGGGCGACATTCTTGCTGGCCCGACACGACATGACCCGGATAAACAGTGCATATACCATGCGAACCGGCCTAGCCGGCTACGACGGACTTGGCCCGAAAGCTTTTTTTTTAATCAATTATTACCAATCTAATTTCTGTAAATACCCATTCATTCATTTCATTTTTTCAGAAATCCAATCCAACTCTTTTACTCAATCTTACAATATTGCTCAATACTCATACTCAAATACTCAATATAGAAAACTATTGCTATTATCAATAGAATTTTTCTATAAAAAATAATAATATTATACTATTAGTTATGCAAATTATTACATAAAAATCTTTGAATCTGTTATTTAAAAAAAAAAAAAAATAGTGTAAGAAATATTGGCCTAATACAATAATATATGTGTCAAATTATTAAATCTGTAATAATTGTATTTATACGCTATCTATTAAGTTAAGCCCAAATATAAAGTGATGTAATACGGTGTATGAAATACGGGCTTATTTGGTCTCTATCTATTATCTAAGTGTAGATACCCATTAGGTTTCTAATGCATGATGAACGCATTAGACTAAAGAGACTATATACCCACAATAAGCTAATCTCCCAGCCTTCCATCATTAGAGAGATCTTGTTGGTATGTGATGTGGGAGCAATGTTTTTTTTTTTTTTTGGTACATCGAAGCGGGGAAAACCCAAACCAAAAGGAACAAAAAGGAAAAAGAACAAAACAAAAAACAAAACCTAAAAAGAAAAAACTAAGCAACATTGGACGGAACTAGACGAGGCCAAGCAACGCCTCCCACATCTTGCTGAGCCAACTTAAAAAGCTGGCTTGGAATGTTAGATAGGTCGTACCGAACCAATTGCTGATTTTGCTTCACCCCTTCATTTGCTAGCCAATCCGCACAAGCATTTGTCTCCCGATAAATATGAAATATCTTGTATTGCCAATTGGATCCAACAATAAGTGACCGACATATATTGGTCATATGTGAATGAGCAACCGACACCTCCTTGTCCGACTCCATGAAAGACATAATAGCTTGGGAATCCGTCTGAATAATAAGGTGTGTCATATTCCTCTCTAATGCAATCAGTATACCTCGCCTCAGTGCCATCAACTCCGCTCGAGTGACCGTTGCTTCACCCAGTCTCTCCGCAAAAGCAACTACCACATTTCCTGCCGAATCCCGCAAGATGCCACCCGCACCAGAGGGGCCTGGGTTACCTTTCGAAGCTCCATCCACATTTAAAGCTAGCTAGTTAGACGAAGGAGCAACCCACCTCACAAAAATCTCCTTCTTGCGCATGTCCAACTCCGTCCCTACTCCCAAAAACTCCTTAGCATTAAAAATCTCCCACACCCTCATCATAAGAAAAGAGTAAGTATTAGTAGCGATATCCTCGACCCGCTCAAAAACCCGACAATTCCGCCATTTCCATATCCACCAAACAACCACAGTAAAAGTCGATGGCCACGTCTCTAGTCCAGCATCCTTACCCCTTCTCAAATTGGCCAGCACCCAATCTCTTATGACCAACCCTTCGAAAAAATTAGACAACCTAGAAACAGGAAAAAGGCTCCATACCTTGCGAGCTTCAGGACAATCCCGCAGAATATGCAGCGAGGTTTCTTCCAAATTATCACATATACCACAACACGGGTCATCAGTCAATCCTCTCCGAGCTCGATTCGCATTTGACAAAATGCGGTCATGTAGCAATAGCCATAAAAAAACCCGCATCCGTTGCGGAGCCCAAGTCTTCCATGGTAATTTCCAAAACGATTCCTCTTCATCCAACGACTCATTTCTAATAATCTTGATAGCAGATTTCACCGAAAAGCAGCCGGATGAAGAGGCTGCCCAGAAAATTTGGTCCTCATTATCGGCTCCCGGAAACACCTCATAGGAAGCAACCGTATGAAGAATGTCATTTGGCAGATACTCCGCAAATAGTTCAAACTTCCTTCCAGAATCGGCATCCCACATATCTTCCACCAAAGCACCAATCACCGGTTGAGGAATTGGTGCCAAAATGTAGCTTTTCAACGGATTAATTGTAGCCCATGGGACGGTCCAGAATGGAGTTCCTTTGCCATTACCAACCGCACTCCGCAACCCTTTCTTCATGATCTCTACAACGTCCACCATTCCTTTCCAGACATTTGAGCTTACTTGCTTTGCTTGAAACATCTCCGCGTCACATCGACCCTTGCAATATTTTTGACGGAGAACTCTAGCCCAGACCGAATTAGGCTCCGAAAGAACTCGACATCCAAGTTTAGCCATAAAGGCCGTATTGACCTGCCTCATGGACCGCAAACCAAGGCCTTAATCCGCTTTATCTTTCGTCACAGTGTCCCAAGAAACCAAGCTTACTCCCCTCTTGTTTTCGTCACCTCCCCAAAGGAATCTCCTAGCCTTCTTATCCAGGTCATCACATAAGGAACGTGGGAGTTTAGCCGTCTGCATAACATAGGACGGTATTGTTGAAAGTGTGGATTGGATTAAGGTAGCCCGTCCTGCCAAAGACAAATTTTTTGATTTCCATCCCGACATCCGTTTGTCAACTTTCTGTGCGATGAAATCGAAAGTCTCCTTCGTCACACGCCCATTGATCGTTGGCATGCCAAGGTACATGCCCAAATCTTCTGTTTTTGCGAAACCCAGTTCACTCGATATGGCTTCCGCATATTCATCCTCCACATTTGGTGAGAAAAAAACTCGAGATTTATTCAAGCTTACCCGCTGGCCTGAAGCTTTGCAGAAAGTTTGTAAGCATTTGTTAATAATTTTAGCTTGTGAGACGGAGGCTTCCCCAAAAAGAATTATGTCATCCGCAAAGAATAAATGCGTCAAGACAGGCCCTCCTCGACTGCACTGAAATCCGTTCCATTCTTTCGTTTGGCTGGCTTTTTCAATTAGTTGACTTAACTTTTCCATACACATGGTAAAAATATATGGAGAAAGCGGGTCACCTTGGCGTATTCTACGAGTAGGAGCGAAATTTTCAGTGCTTTCACCATTCCACAAGATATTAAGCTTTGTGGACCGAATACAAGTCATAATGGCGCGAACCATTCTCTCAGGCAGTCCCATATCCCGTACTGTATGCTCAATGAATGGCCACTCAAGCTTGTCATATGCTTTCTCCAAATCCAATTTAAGAGCCATGAACCCCTTCCGTCCCCGCTTGTTCCGCATAGAATGAAGCACTTCCTGGACTATAATAATATTATCAGTGATTTGTCTCCGCGGTACAAAGCTGCATTTTATGGGACTAATTAAAATAGGCAGGACGGGTTTGAGCCAATTCACGATCATTTTTGTAATGGTTTTGTAGGCAACATTACACAACCCGATTGGGCGAAACTGTGACACAGTTTGGGGATGGTTTACTTTAGGAATCAGCGCTATAAAGGCATCCCCCAAGCCCTCAGGAAACTCATTCTCATGTAACATACGCAGCACCATACAACACAAGCTTGGCGAGATAATTTTCCACTGTGATTGATAAAAGAGGGCTTGAAACCCGTCCGGTCCCGGAGCCTTGTAAGGAGACATCTAGTTCAAAGCACATTGAACATCTGCCTCTAAATAGTTACGGTCCAGTCTTGTATTCTCCTCCATAGTCAGCCGTGGGAACACCCCTATAGGTATCTCATCCAGTTCAATACTAGCAACCTGACCCGCAAATAAGGATTGAAAATAATCAAGTACCATCCGCTTAATCGCTGAAATATCCCAAATCCAATTCCCCGAGCTATCTTGGAGACCTTCAATACGATTTTGCTTTCGCCGAATAATGGTGCTAAGATGAAATAACCTAGTATTACGGTCCCCATCACAAATAGCTTCCATTCGAGATTTCTGAAACCACAAAAGCTCCTCTTCCTTAAGAACCTCATCCAATTTCCTTTTCAATTTCAATTCAAACTTGAGAAGGTAGTCAGGCCCTCCTCTCGACAATTTATTCTGAACTCCCAAAAGCCTCCGTTCCAAGCTTCTTTTTTTTTTTTCAAAAATATTATGAAAGACTTCATTATTCCAAACTTGAAGGTTCTTGGCAAAATTATGAATAAAAGGAAAAATAGGCTGCTCATTGTCCCAATTTTCCTCCACAAAACTCGAAAATTTATTATGACACATCCAAGCCGCTTGAAAACGAAATGGACGCAAAACTTTCGGTATAGGAGCAAATCCATCCGTGCTCACTATTATGGGGCAATGGTCAGATTGGTTTTGGACCAAATGTCGAATCGAACCCTCTGCAAACATAAGTCGCCAATCGGGATTGCAAAGCGCTCTGTCCAGCCGTGCCCATTGCCTTGTTGCCCTTGAGTTTCCACGGGACCAAGTGTAGTCAGGTCCAGTATAATCCAACTCCATCCAATCATTACCCTCAATCCAAGCATTAAAATTGTTACATCTTCGTCGCATACAATCACTGTCCCCATTCCTCTTCGAAAGAAATCTTGTGTCATTAAAATCCACCATAGCTAACCACGGCCCGCGATGGGTAGAAACAAAAGACTCCAATTCATGCCATAATTCTTCCTTTTTTGTTGCGTCAGGACTAGCATATACATCAGAGTAATACCACGGTATCTCCCCTACTCGGGAAATTTCCACAGTAATATGTTGGGAATGTAAAACAATCGGAACAACATTCACCTCCTCTGATCTCCAAAAGAGCCATATACCTCCACTAAAGCCATGAGCTTCAACCCTTATTTTACCTGTGTATTGAATTCTATCGCACACGCGTCGAGCAACATCTCCACTGATATGTGTCTCAACTAAGGCGAGAATTTGTGGCTTGTTAACTCGTATCAACTCCTGTAGCATTGCCATGAAAGCAGTACTACCCGCACCCTGAGCATTCCATGTCATGAGTCTTAAAGCAGGTCTACGACACAAATGATTAGGAAACCGATCCATAAAAAATTCTGGTTGAGAGGGGACCAAGGACATAAAAGCCTCAGAGAGTTTGAGTAGAGTGTCCATCACCCAAGGAGTGATTGTCACTACCAAGTCCGACTCCGGAATCATCGAGGTTGATGGTAGAAGAGTCCCAATGCTCAACTCCATCTGGTGCGCCAAAGGCATGGCTGTCAATATCATTGGGCTTGCCAACATCGCTGACAAAGGGAGGTGAATAGCCGGGGGGATGTTCAGGTAACGAGGTGTGGGAGTCGGGTTGATGTGGCGTTTGAAATCCATGCTGTGATGAGGGAACAGAGGAGGGGCGGGTTGATTTTTTGTAAACAGATCGAGAGGTTTTATTGGTAAGGAGAGATTTATTTTTATTTTTATTCTCTTTATTGATTAGAGATAAATTTTGGGTAAATTTGGACGAATTAATCCTTGGAGTATTATGCTGAATAATATTGTTTGGCATAATCCTAGGAGAGGATGTATTCAGGGATCCTAAGGTTATTTGATTGAGAGAAGAATCCTCACCTAATTTGGAAACATGGATATCAGGCTTCAAAGTAGGAATATTAGGAGATGTATTTTCCTTAAATTGAGGAGTATTTTGAACAAAACGTTGTGATTGATTTTTTCCCGAAATATCATCAGTAGAGGCAATATCCCGCACAAATTTCGGGCTGTCATTTTCAACCGCATCTACAACCATAGCATTTTCGGGATTAACATTAGAAGGCAATTGGGTTTCCGGAACACGGTCCGTACCGACATTAGGACTAGCTCCTATAACCTCATTATCCGTCTCATTTTCCAGAACATCGAACCTTGAACCCGAGTTCGTACTCGGCTTTTTCAAAATCGTGACTTGAGGACCTGGCTGAACTTGCTCACTTGGAATTTTAGGCTTTTCCACTCGAGGATTCCGTTTCCGAACTGGTTTCTTGACATGCATCCATGACCCATAGACCTCACTAACCTCACCTGTACCTTGCTCCAAAGGGCCTCGGTTACTTGTCTTCTCACCTTGTCGATGTAACTCGTCACCCAATGGTTGTTTCATGGCTGAATTTGTACTAAACATAGGGCAATTAGTATCCACATGACCTAATTTACCACACTTGTAACAAATTTGACGTAGTCCCTCATACTGAATAATCCACACTTTTCCATTCATTCGGAACTTCGACAACAGCGGCTTTGATAGGTCGACCTCTACGCTCATCCTAATGAATTGGCCTCTCTCTGCCATGGCCGTCGGTTTATCAATGCGAATTACCTTACCTACTTTGCTCCCTATTTTTCGCAGAATGTCTTCATGATAATACTCCACTGATAAACGGGGTATGCGAATCCAAGTAGTCAGCCACCGTATTGGCTCATCATTCGCGACAAAATTAGGGACCCGTTTCCTGATCGTGAGGTAATGGTCACCAATCATCTAGGGACCCTGCGTAAGTACAAATTCATAGTCCTCTCGATTAGTAAATCTTGCGACATAATACGAGAACCCAACATCCATCAGAGTCAATCCCCCTTTGAGAGCCCATTTCCTTTTAAGTTGCCATAAAAGTGTAAAGTACCCAATATTCTTATCAAACATCTTGATGATAAGAGTGTCCTTCCAATGCTTCCGAATTTCGACCTTTTCTGCCCTCGTAATAAGTATTGTTGGACATGTGGGATCGTTCACAAAAGCTATATCCTCAGCGTCGTCATCTGAATCTTCATCGAAAGCCACATTGTTAGTGACATTAAATTCAAAACCTTGCTCAATGGCAAAAGAAGGTTCTCCACCATTGTTGAGGGAGTCCTTGTAAGAGATCCTTTGGGTATGGCCATTTTGGGGTCCATCCATGGAGTTCTCCTGATGCATTTTGAATTTTTTCGTGGATCTGTTTCCTTGCTCGTCCTCGTTCGGAGGAGGACCGATATTCTTTTCTCTCATTCTAAAAACCTAATTGACAGGCTAAATCGCACACCTATCAAAGATAAACCTACTGGCCTAACTAATGTAGCAAGGAAGCAGGGATCGAATCCACAGGGAGGCTAGAAATTCTATTTGCTAATCTAAGTCTGTTGGGTAACAAAAGGGGGGTTTTTGATTTGATTCTAAACCTAAAGCAATAGCGATAAAATTACGTAATTAAAATAAATGATATATCAATAAAGAGAAAATAGCTAGGATTGTCGGTTCACCA
>JAGPOY010000220.1:0-27926 GCA_018983105.1 Silene uniflora | reverse complement strand
ATGGCGCGTCGCTTCTGGGCGACGACCTAGCAACCCTCACAAACTTTTCACTACACCCGGGTCTAAGAAGTGCAGCGCGTCGCTTCTGAGGAGACGCCCCAACGATGTTCAAATTCCGATTCATGTCCATAAAATGTGACGGAGTTTTTACGCTGGCTGCCACAGACCTACCGCAACCCTCCTCCTTTCTCCGGGCTTGGGACCGGCAGTGAATGCCCGAGAACACTCACAGGCGGAGTTCCTCAAGTGTCAAATTAAAAAAAAAAAAAAAGATATGAATAACATAACCACATTTATGGTATAACTTTATTTATTATTTATTTCCTTATTGAAATGGAGAATTCTAATATCATAAATCTAGTTGTTTCCTTATTTAAGCATAGGTGGTTTGGAGGGAAAATTTTTAGATAGACTTATTCTTTTAGTACTAGGGGGATTGGACGATTTCCATGTTAAAGATGATGGTTCAGTTCACCGAACCTCTTTATCAAAACAGTTTGGTTAACCAAACCTAAAAAATGCCCCGTATTTTAGTTTTTCATTTCGGTTTTACGGTTCGGTTGTTTTTGCATGTTCCTACGTGGGTACATGCATTTAGATAAAATGAGCATATGTGAAGTGTTCAATTGTTTTGCAGGGTTGATTGATGAGATTCATATCATGCTCAGTCAAGCATGGCTTTTGAAAGTGCGGCTTTTGGTGTCTTTTAGCCCCTTTGTTTTGGTGTTGGGATCCTTTGTTGTATTCATTTATTGGAACGGAAGTGTTGTTCTTGGTACTTACCGTCTCATTATGCTTTCTTTTTACCCTTACTTTCCACTTCTGATATGTTCTCTTCTCTTGTACTCTGCATTATCTTACCTAGTCTCTGTTTCAGGTGCAAAGGAAGCCCATGTTGTATCTCCTCATTTTGCACAGATAATGTATTTTGCGCTTGTTTCAGCATTATTTAGTGTTCCATTCCACCTAACTTTGCGCCATGGATTTGGTCTACTACAAATGTTACGGAAGAGTAAGCCGCTTAGTTTTGTCCTGGTCGTTGGGGCTATGGCTGCAGGTGTGGTTTTTGTGCATTTCTTCAGGTGAGAATAGAGACAACTTCTTGATATATGCTTTTGTGATTTTATTCCCGTTCTCATTGGCCTTGTATATTTGCCTGTGTCACGTTATCATTTACTATTGAATCATGGTGACCAGCTTTTGGAAGTTATTAAAAAATTCTATATGATTCTGGTGTTACTTGTTCTCCTGAAAAATTTGCGACGATATTCATTTGTGATATTTCAGGGGGGAATGGTCTTAGGAAATAGGATTGACTATTCATTGAGCTAGTAAATGGTACAATATTATGTCGTGCCTAGTGCCGCTTCTCTTGTTTTACAAACGATAGGGCGTGAAAAGGTTTTCCATGAAATTGAAACTGTACATTTGGGCAGTTATTATTTCTCCACATATGGACTAATCTACGTTCATATTCAATGGATATGAGTACTTGCTATTCTCTGGCTTTAGAATTTCAGAAGATGACTGATTCGAATTCTGGCGCTTCTTATGTTATGAAGTCGCATCTACTTTATGCGATTTTTACATAAATTTCACCATGGGTCGCTTGAAAGACTGATAATCTAACCTCCTTTCCCCGCATTAGATTGGAACCGTTGATGAACTTAATGTTTTTGTTATTGTTGTATGATTGGATTGATCGGTCAATTGTGTTTTTTTTTTTTAACAAAGGATGTTATTCGTTGACCATTACAGTTTCGCTCATCCTTATCTTCTTGCGGACAATAGACACTATACATTCTATATTTGGCGGAAGGTCGTTAATGCTCACTGGTTGATGAGATACATGTTGGTCCCGGTGTACGTTTACTCATGGCTATCGATTTTGGGCATTTTAGGTCAGTAAACCCAGTATTTATGGCTTTCTTTTTCCTTCCATGTTGAATATAACAAGCATTCATTATGTAATAGATATAGATCTACCAATCAAGTTGTTTTGATCTTTTTCAAGCCGTGTTATTTCGGTCGATCAGTTTGAATGGGGGCCATTTTAGGTCTGTGATTTTAAGGTTTTTGTGCAGTCTTCGTGATTATTAAGTTTGCCAGGTCTGCTATGTACTCCGATAATATAAATCAATATGATAGTTTGATTCACTACTCTGGGTTTGCGCTACTTATATTATAAAGAACCGGGCTGATCAATCACCCGTAATCCAACCCCACCTACCTTGCCAAAGAGGGATTCTGTCTTTGAGTCAATAGTGTAATGTTGTTGGTGAATATATGCTGAAGTCCTCTTTCGTTCTTTTTACAGGGAAGACAAAGAGCAAAATATGGGTGTTGGCTTATTTCTTGGCTTGCGCTGCCGTTCTTGTGCCTACTCCATTGGTCGAGTTTAGATACTATACCACACCCTTCTTCATCTTTTTGCTCAACAGTGGCATTGAAGAAACTAGACAGTGGCTTCTTATCGGAATCCTGTATATAGCAATCAATGTATTCACCCTTTGTATGTTTTTGTATCGGCCATTTTACTGGACTCATGAAGCTGGTGTCCAGAGGTTTATATGGTAGTTACGACTTACGAGTACTAGTTAGCATGGAACGAATTTCAACAATGTACTCCTTTTTCAGAGAGTGATCAATTTGTATGAGAATTTTTCCTGACCGTCTCTTACTAAAATGTACGTTTATCTCTATATAGTGATGAGTTTGTATCAGAATAATGATCAAGGTGTATTTACAAGGCATTGTTGACACATCCATAATCTACACAACAATATCCCTGGGTAAAATAAATCGCAATAATAGTACTCGTATTAAATAACCATTGTTGAACCTCTACACGACTACACCTCATCCGAATCTAAATAACATAAAAGAAAAATGCAGCCAGTAACAAAAAGAATAAAAGCTGCATAGTAGAGGAAAATGTTGCACTAAAGCGTCATTCACTGGAACCGTGATGATAAAAAAGAATAGGGGTGTTGCGAGAATCGAACTCACGACCTCTCGCACCCGAAGCGAGAATCATACCACTAGACCAAACACCCTTTTTGTTCTCTAATTTAGAGATTAAAAACTAAATTCTATTAAGCGGTGATAAGTCTCTCTATGTAGATTACTTCGTATTAATCTGAAAATTAATCTCCAAACGGTTCAGAGCCCCATACCAACAATTATTTATCAGGGTAATCATAATATATTTTTGTTTTTCGTTCTCATATTTTTATCCAAATTAAATGGCTCAATCCACTCGTGAAGACATTAAATTTTAGAATTGTTTTTATGTTTATATATTACGAGTATAATTTTGAAAGGGTTAAAATTATACTTCGTATAATACTACATTACACTCGTTAATTTTTGTGTTTACTTGGTTGACAACGTTGAAATTTCGAACTTTACTACCTATGAAATTGCATGTGTGGGTCATGGGAAGTGAAGTCATTAAGTATTTAATTGACATCAAGAATTAGAATTCAAATAACATGTACTCATGAGAGTGGATTACTCCAATTTCGAGAAATTGTAGCCGATCCAGATTTTTTTCCCCCCATTAAAAGAGCCACAAGAGCATTACAATATATGGTCACATATTAGAAGAAATTCAAACGTGTAACCTAAAATTCATATACCTCAAACATAACCATTATATTAAAACATCTTTACTCATTATATACATACTTCCTTTGTCCTAATAATTCACGGGATCGACTCCTCCTAACATAACTAAAATAAAATCAGTAAATCACCGAGTTACCATGACTGAAACTTGTAAGTTCGAGTTTAACTGCCGTTTAAAATGACAGTTACATATTTGGCGCCAAATAGTACACAACCCCTTTTATTTCTTCCCAACACAAAACTCTCAACATTTCATTAAAACAAACAAATCCGACCCAAATGAGCATCGGAAGCAAAGCGGCGGAGCGCCGGATCCTCACTCTCCTCCACGACCGCGCAACCCGAACCCGTCTCCTTGAAATCCACGCCCATTTCCTCCGTCATGAGCTCCACCAGTCCAACCAAGTTCTCTCACATTTTGTCTCAGTTTGCCGGGCCAACGGCAAATTGCGACACGCCGAGCTTGTATTTCAGCAAGCTCATTTCCCCGATCTTCTCCTCTATAATGCCATGATTAAGGGTTATTCAGTTTCCGGCCCTTTCGAGAAATCGTTGATTCTCTTTTCTGATATGAAAAATATTAGGGTTTTGCCTAATGAGTATACTTTTGCGCCGTTAATTAAGAGTTGTTGCGGTATTAGGGATTCAAGGGTAGGAAAATTAGTTCATTGTGAGGTTATGAAGATTGGGTTGGAGCGGCGTAATTCGGTTAGAATTGGGATTGTTGAGTTTTATGCTGGTTGTGGGGATATGGGTTATGCCAAGAAGGTGTTTGATGAAATGCCTCACCGAGATGTGATCGTTTGGAACTTGATGGTTCGCGGGTTTTGTAAAATTGGGGATGTTGATATGGGATTACGCCTTTTTAGGCAGATGAGGGAGCGGAGCATTGTGTCTTGGAATTCGATGATATCTAATTTAGAGAAGTGTGGGAGGGATCGTCAGGCGTTGGATCTCTTTCAAGAAATGCAAAAGAATGGTGTTTATAGACCGGATGAGGCGACTGTGGTCACTGTTTTGCCAATTTGTGCTCGGTTGGGTGAGTTTAGTGTCGGGAAATGGTTACACTTGTATGCTCAATCTAGTGGGCTTTTTCGAGATTTCATCACGGTGGGTAATTCGATAGTGAGTTTCTATTGCAAATGTGGAGACTTGGAAACAGCTGATAGAGTTTTTAGAGAAATGCCTCGAAAAAATGTGGTTTCCTGGAACACCCTGCTCTCCGGTCTGGCTTTCAATGGGAAGGGAGAGCTTGGGGTCGACTTTTTCAATGAGATGATTAGTAGAGGTGTAAAACCAAATGATTCGAGTTTTGTTGGGGTTCTAACATGTTGTTCCCATGCAAGGTTGCTGCAGAAAGGTCGAGATTTGTTTATGTTAATGACCGAAAAATACAAAATTGTCCCCAAACTCGAGCACTATGGATGCATGGCAGACCTCCTTGGACGATGTGGATGTGTTAAAGAGGCATATGAGTTGATAAAAAACATGCCTATGAGACCGAGTGCTGCATTATTGGGTTCATTACTTAGTGCTTCGCGCACTTTTTCAGATGTGCAACTTGCAGAGTACGCTGCTAAAGAGCTCATCAATCTTGAGCCGTGGAATTCCGGTAACTATGTATTATTATCCAATATTTATGCAGAAGAAGGCAGATGGGAAGAGGTTGATAAGTTGAGATTACTTATGAAGGAAAAATGTGTCAGAAAGACCACTGGACGTAGCATAGTTGACTAATGAGCAATGGTTTGATTTTTCCTCCCTGCCTTACAGTTCGTGTTTCCGCTATTCTGTTCGGGAATGAATTGGGTTCCCGAACGGATTATTCTAGTCGGGTCGATTTTGTAGTTCTAGCAGTCAGGCACTCCGCATGTATCTACTGTAAACCTGCAACAAATAGAGGGTTTTGTTATTGTAATACATGGATCTTTTTTCTCAGATACTACCTAGCCATTCATTCGTGCACATATGCTACATTGCTACAACTCCGTAATCCGTATATGCTATACTCCTTTGTAATAATGATTAGGTAAATTTTCAACAGTTAAAAAGTGATGTGGTTTCAGTATGTGTTGGCTTTATACCAAGTGAGTTAAATTATGTCAAAATCTGCCAACGAAAAGCTCAGTAACGCTAAGAATTGCGATCTTTCTTAACAGAGATCAATGGCTACCTGCACTGATTACGGCAGGAAACCCGAAAAGCCAAGATGAAAACTACAGTAACAGTGGTGCTGCTATTGCTAAAATTCACTTTGGCGTACAGTAGTAGATTGACCGTGGAGGAAGCAAGAGAATGCTGGCTGTCTCTAAAAAGAGGGAATTTGGAGATGCGGGGTATCGATCCCCGTACCTCTCGCATGCTAAGCGAGCGCTCTACCATCTGAGCTACATCCCCAAGATGTCACTGTTTGTTGCGGATAGGTATGTATATCTTCCCTCATAAATTTCTAACATGTATCTTAATAATAACACAAATTAAGAAATCAAATAAAGAAATAAATTCAAGATTATTTGATTAAAATTTTTCATGAGAATTTTTCTAATTTGGATTTGTTCTTAATGTGTGTCCGACATTAAAAAAACCGTTCTTGTTAAGTCCACTTTATGAGGATAAGGAGGTCATTTTACATGCCAGTGGAATTTAGTAAAATTGTGTGCGGGATTTACACGCATATAAGTAGTTCAAAATAAGAAAGTAGGTAATTTAATGTGAGTTGGATAAATATTACTCCGTACCAAATAGGTAAGAACACCTTGGCCAGCAAGTAATCTTTTAAAAGGCTCACAAAGTCCTTGTCACACAAGGCATATAAATAACACCAAAACCTTATAACATACTTACATACAATACACAGTATATTTCTTTCCTCTTAGATTCTATACATCATCGTCTAACACAATTTGTGACTTTGGAGCACCACCCCGGTTCGATTTCATTCGACGGCAAGTTTTTGTTCGTATCGATTTCTTCTCTCTCTTTTTCAATTATTATTAGTTTATTATTTATTATTGCCATTGTAATTTTTGTCTTTATGCTTATATTATCATGATTTTTATGTTACTAATTACTATATGCCTCTTTATTTCATTGAATTTCGCAATCACACACTTGTTTTCCTTCAACTATGTCAGTCGAATGGAAAAATATAATTCGAATTGATAAATCAATGTTCATGGAATTAGTATTTTGCAAAAAGGAATTCGATTTGTATTTTATATTCCACTTGATTGTATACGTTTTTACAACCAGTGGTGCAGCTAAGGGGCTAGCAGGGGCATTTGCCCCGCTCCAGATGAAAAATTCAAACCCTTTTGTTATAATTTTCCTACTTTTTTGAGTTTTTCTTATACGGTTACCCTCTCGCCCCGCTGAGTTTAAATCCTGGACCCGTTGTTATTTACAAGTATTGTATAGGTTTTTCAAAAATATGTGAGAAGAATTTTGAAAAACGTCAGACGAACTACATCAGTTATATGACATTACCTTCCTAAGAAGCACCTGAATAGGAATTTTAAAATCTTTAGTGATGTGGTTGATCAAGCTTTTCGATTAATAGTTGTTTAAGGCCATCTTACGAATTTCAATTAATAGTAGTGCAAGACGGTTTCAGAGGGGAATAAACTTCTTATTGGGTAAAATTAGAAGTTTAATTTTTCGCGATCATCAGAATTAGTAGTACAGAAGAGCTTATAAGCTGACAACTGTGATGTGTGTATTTTGTACAGGGATTGCAATTGCCAATTTGTAGCTAATAGTAGAGATGGATAAGCAGGGCGAGCGAGGAGCTAAGAAGAAGGTAAAAAAGGAAGTGAAGAAGGATACGAGTAAGGGTGTTGAAAAGAAAGTGCCGAATCATGTGCAGAAAATTCAAGCAATATTAGCTAAGCGTCTGGTCGATGAAGAAAAAAGGAAATTAGCAGAGGCGGAGAGGTTGCAGAAGGAAGAAGAGGAGATACTTAGGCAAGAGGAGATTAAGAGGCAAGAGGAAGAAGCCAAGAGTAGAAAGAAGGAAAAAGAGAAAGACAAGATTCGGCGTCAAAGGAGAGAGGGTAAGCCAATGACTGCAAAGCAGAAGGAAGAACAACGCCGTCTTGAGAACATGAGGAAGCAGTTTCTTTCGACTAGTGAAATTTCTTTGCCTGCTGCTGAAGCTGAAGGTGTTGAGCGAACTAAACGTCCTATCTATGAGACGAAAAAGGGTAAGACAAATCAAGGTCAAGCAAATAGGGCTCAGACTCAAACCTTGGAGAAGGTGGAAGAGGTGGGGACAGTAATTGATGTAGAGGAAGATAGTTACGACATACAAGAAAATGGCTCTGATGAAAACGAGGAAGAAGAAGAAGAAGAAGAAGAAACAGGTGATGATGAAGACTGGGATACTAACAGTTGGGACGATACTGCTCCTGTTGTTCCGGTAAGGGGGGCATTTGATGAAGAGACTGAGTCGTTAGCTCAGTTAACAACTAAGAAAGAAAGCGAAAAGGTTGTTGTTGTATCGGTTGCTGAAAGGCAAGGGAAGAAAAAGGGTAAAGAAATCCAAGTAAAAGAGGAAATGGGTATTTCAGTTGGTCCGACTACTAAGAGTGAAAGTCACTTAAGGTCTCCGATCTGCTGTATTATGGGTCATGTTGACGCCGGTAAAACAAAATTACTTGATTGCATTAGAGGTACTAATGTACAACAAGGTGAAGCTGGCGGTATTACTCAACAAATTGGAGCAACATACCTTCCTGCTGGTAACATTAGGGAGAGGACCAAGGAACTCAAGGCTGATGCTAGACTGAATGTTCCGGGTCTTCTTGTTATCGACACACCAGGGCATGAATCTTTTACTAACTTGCGTTCACGGGGTTCTGGGCTGTGTGATATTGCTATCTTAGTTGTGGATATCATGCATGGCTTGGAACCTCAGACGCTTGAGTCGCTTAACCTTTTGAAGATGAGGAATACAGAGTTCATTGTTGCATTGAACAAGGTGCGTTAGTTGGGCACTTGGGCTATGCATCTTCAATTGTCTCTTAGAGTCTTGTTGTTTTTATTGATGATAATAATGTTTCTGCTTTCTCTCATCCATAGGTGGATCGGCTTTATGGTTGGAAAACATGTCGCAATGCACCCATCATAAAAGCGATGAAACAACAGACTCGAAACGTACAAGATGAGTTTAATACGAGGCTCAACAATGTAATAAAAAACCGTAATCTAAGATTATTTTGCCATTTTATAGATTGCTGGATTCTTGTTCATTGTTAATTAAACTGTCATGCTCTTGTAGATTGTTGTGCAATTCAAGGAGCAAGGTCTAAATACTGAATTATATTACAAGAATAAAGAAATGGGGGAAACCTTCAGCATTGTACCTACTAGTGCAATCAGGTACCATATTTCTGCAAGTTTGAGAGCTAATCTGAGGCTGATTATTCTTTGTTTTAACTTATACTTTGTTGTCGACGCGTAACAGTGGAGAAGGTATTCCTGATATCTTGTTGCTGTTAGTTAAATGGTCGGAAAAGACAATGATTGAGAAACTTACATTCAGCAACAAAGTGCAGGTTTTGATTCTTCATAATTCCTCAGTCTCATTAATATGCACTTCTACTTGAAAACGATTTTTTTGTCATTAAGGTTGTTATTTTTTCAGTGCACTGTATTGGAGGTCAAGGTTACCGAGGGCCATGGAACAACCATAGATGCTGTGTTGGTAAATGGTGTTCTCCGTGAAGGAGATCAGATTGTTGTTTGTGGCATGCAGGTAACCTACTGTTGCCCTGTATTTACCCTGCATAGTCAAAGTTCAAAAATTTGAAAATGTTTGTCATGGAATTTTAACCATTCTGCAGGGCCCTATTGTTACCACGATCCGTGCTCTCTTAACGCCTCGGCCAATGACTGAACTCAGAGTCAAGGTAAGTTCAATAACATTTATATCACCATTAGAGCCTTTAGTCTTTCCCCAACTTATAATAAAAAAGCAGTAATGTAAAAACCATTGATCTGTTTGAATTTCGAGTTTTTACTCGCTTTTCTGATACTGTCAGTATCTATTTAACCTATGCTCTATTTTTTGTACTTCTAGGGAACATATCTGCACCATAAGGAGATCAAGGCGGCACAAGGAATCAAGATAACTGCTCAGGTATACTCCGTATGTTGTATAATTTGGGAATTGCTGTACATCCCTACCAAGTTTTCCTTTTGGGGTCAAACACGCGGATTATTCACCAAAAGTGTTTTGTCTTAACCACTACGCTAAGACCTCGTCGATGCAACCTATGTAACTGGGGCGCCTGATTTTCATGCTAATCTATGTTCGGTTTTATCTTCTGAAAAACATGCCCAAAGCTGATTTCCTCACCTTTTTGATGATATTTTCCAACAGGGTCTTGAGCATGCAATTGCTGGCACTGGGCTGTATGTTGTCGGGGCAGATGATGATCTTGAAAAGATGATAGGTTTGGCCACGGAAGACATGGACTCGGTTATGAGCAAGATTGACAAGAGTGGTGAGGGGGTTTGCGTGCAGGCGTCTACCCTGGGATCATTAGAAGCATTGCTAGCATTTTTGAAATCCCCAGCTGTAAACATCCCTGTGAGTGCAGTAAGTATAGGCCCGATTCATAAGAAAGACGTTATAAAAGCAGGGGTTATGCTAGGGAAGAAGAAAGAGTATGCTACGATTCTGGCCTTTGATGTTAAGATCACACCCGAGGCACGGGAATATGCAGACAAAGCTGGTGTTAAGATCTTCATGGCTGATATCATTTATCACTTGTTTGATCAATTTACGGCATACATTGACACTATCAAAGAGGAAAATAAGAAAGACGCAGCTAATGAAGCAGTATTTCCTTGCGTACTCAAGATCGTGCCTAATGGTGTATTCAACAAAAAGGATCCTATTCTGCTGGGAGTCGAGGTTCTCGAGGGTATTGTAAAGGTACGGTTAATTTTTTCGAATGGGGTGACATAAACATACTGTTTGTTGCATTAGATGTTAAATCAGTTGCTCTATACTCATAAGTTCTAGGCCTAGTCGTGTTGATCCTTACTGACATCGAGTGTGGGTTGCGTTTCAGAAAGGCACTCCCATTTGCGTTCGCGCTCAAGATTTCGTAGATATTGGTCAAATTGTATCAATTCATTGTAATAATCAAGAGGTTGACATTGCAAAGAAAGGCCAAACCGTAGCCATTAAGGTATGTTGTTAGTAGGGTTGATTTTGTGTTGTCTGACTCTGCCTCGGTTGCAATCATAATGCGACTGTACTCGTAATACAAGGCTACCATGTTATACTGCACAAAGCTAGAAGCAGATAGTTTGCCACTGTTGCGAAAGTGTAGATTCTCAAGAAAATTTGGTTTAAATCTGGTTTGCAGATTGTAGGTACTAATCCAGACGAGAAGCAAAAGATTTTCGGACGACATTTCAGCATTACAGACGAGCTAGTTAGTCGCATCTCGAGGAAATCGATCGACTCACTTAAAGCTAATTACTGGGTGAGCAACCTACCACATTCACTGTACTCCTGCTCTCATATATTCATTCTACCTGTTCTGATTGTAACTAACTGCTGTATGCAACAGGAAGAACTATCTCATGAGGACAAGATTTTGCTTAAAAAGTTGAAGTTACTCTTCAAAATACAATGACATATATATAGAAGAGAGATTATTCTCGAACCTTATCGAGGAGACGAGGACACGTCATTCCCCCTTGCCTTCGAGCCTCTGGGTTCCTCCGGCATTTTTCGACTTAGAAACCCGAGCTTTGTATTATTATAGAGGTTTGATGGAGATGTGTAATTTGTAATGCTTCTCGGTTGCCTTCCTTTTTTTAAATCGACAGTTGTACGAGATTACCTCCCTATATGCACTGATATAATACGGAGTAATATTTTTCATTTAATTACAAGTAATTAAGTTGGTCTCAAACTGGGATGATTCCGTGCAGGAGTCTGTCGCCATCCTACCGTTTGTGACAATCAATAGAGTTAAATCAGACCGTTTAGGCATTTACCCGTTTAAAGATCAAGTGACCGATACAAAAAGGAGAATTGTGCTGAGATTGTGGTGAAACCAAATTGAACGGCATTACTTAATTTGATTGTAAAATACAAAGTTGTGCACATCATTAAGTACATGAACAATATCCATAAAAAGCTACGAAGTACAAATTCTGAAACCACAACTTCACGTTCTTTCTGCATATACACATCGAAACAGAAAGTGTGTAGTTATATGCCACGCAAAATACAGCACGCTATTTGCAACTTACAACTAACAACAGTAATCGAATCATGCATCATCATAGACAAGTAGTCTTGGCATATATTTCGAGTACTCCACAAGCTGCCTGAAACTGGAAAAAAAAACACAAAATAAAAATCCAACTCGTTGACAAGAGTTAAACACAAGTGAAACATAAAATACGTGAAGAAAAGATGACATACGTTACTAGATGTACTGAGAGACCCACTTAAAGCCGTCACCATAGCCCATCTTCTTAACAATGCTGCACATGAATACCTCCATGGGACGCACATTGGAGTCCGACAGATTAACTTTGCCCTTACCAGTAGTAAAGTTGGTCAACCCTAGATGATAACGCAGCTCATCCTCTGAAGCAGCATATGGTATGTCGATCTTGTTACCCAAAATCAAAAATGGGACATTTGCCAAAGCTTCATCCGACAGAAGAGCATCTAGCTCTTTCTTCGACTCAGCAAATCTCTCTTTATCATAGGCATCCACCAGATATACCACTGCATCCACCTTCCATATCCAAAATCATTCAGGTTCATGTTCATGGCATGACAAGAAACAAATTGAAACAGCTAACACAAAAACTTGTGCGATACTAACCCAACACATTAACCATATAGTCAAATGAAAACTGCATTCATAAGTACTGAAGTTGCTCTCCCATTGTGAGACAGCCTTTTCACACAACGCTCATCGATTGCTTAAAAATTCTGCTTCATACCAAATAGCTCTAAATGATGGATTTTGTGATCTAAGTCATCTAACACCAACCCCGAAATAACTTGGAAGGAGTACAAAAACATAAGCGCAGGAAATAAGTGTAAACATTTTATTCAGGCTATTGTCTAGATGACTTTTGATTCAACTATTATATCAACTCCACTAGTACACTACCACCCCATCAAGGCATCAATAACTGAGATCACCGGAACACTATATGTCTAACTACTCGACACCAAATAAAAGTGATTCAGGCAACACAATCATAGCATGCAGAATTAACTGTCAGGCTGTGAGAATAGTTCGAAAAAGAATTGAATCCTGAAAAAGGCACAGCAAAAGGACCTGCTTGAGAGTTGAATATAAAGATACCATCACTAACAAACATTGATCTCTCATGTCAGATCCAAGTAGGAAATATTGGTATGAGATATTGATGGCCTAGAGACCGATGTGCGATTGAATGATCAGCAAGATATAATATCTGTTGAGATACTCTGTTATTTGATGGTTACTTCCTCGGAGGAAGGATCAAGAATTTATCTAGTGTGAGAAGGTTCTACTACTTTGAAACTAATGATACAGAGTCATCAGACTATCCAAAAGCTGACCAGTATATAAATTGTTATAACCTCTTGATTGCTCACACAGAGCAAATGATCGATGAGATTAAAAACTTGAAAGAAGAAATTCTTGATCCACCCTCCGAGGAATTAGCCACCAACTAACGGAGAATAGATAAGTGTAATTAATTGACAGAGTACTTTGAGGAAATGCAATGGAGGAAACCTCATAAAAAATACAGTGTTACACTATGGTGTGAGACTACTCATCAATATAGTGACTACTCCTATGAACTCTTTACATTTTCAATTTTAAATCGTCTCAATAAATTCTTACATTTCTATTTTTAGGTAAGTTCAGCAAGGGTGAAATGAGTATTTTGTTTTCAGAATTTCAACTATGCCCCTACCCAACGATAATAATCCCCATCTCTAACCTTTCAAGTTCCACCAGTACATCTCAAACACCACTCGTCATTCCTAATCTCACCCTGAGCCACCGCCACGTCCACCTCTCTTACTTCCCAATTACACCACTAACTACCATCCCAAAAAGCCACCACTAGTCCACCACTTCCGCCTCTCTTACTTCCCAATTCCACCATCAACTACCGTCCCAAAACGCCATCGACTTTCGTTTACCCATATTTCACAACCTATCATCATGACCACCACGACAATCACCGCCATACTCACCCAACCTCATGACAATCACCGTCATACTCACCCGACCCCCATGACAATCACCGTTGACTCGTCCAACGACATTAAAATTTCGGAGAAACAATTATTTTCAGAACGAACTCCTTAAAACGATTACCCTGATCTATAGTTTTGGACTACTATGAAAATAGGCCTGCCTCCCAACGTAACTCAAAAGAGAGCAGATCAACAAAGAAAAAAGAAATCAAATGTTTTGGGACTACACCTACTGTCATATCTATAAGTCTATAACATTCGTTTAATTGTAAGACATTTGAGGCAATGTTAGCCAACCATTTTCTGTATTTATGCTCAATAAGTGATGGTAGATTTAGGGACTCTGAATGGAGAAACAAGTGACCTTCATCGTGCATATTTTGATTGTTTAATCTGAATGCAACAAAAATATGAGAGGGAGTATTAAAAAACAGAAAGCAAAGCAGGTAATAGGAAGGAAGAGAAAGGGAGGGTAAGAGAGTAACTTCAACATTAACATTGGTGTTCGAATATAAGGCAAACCTAAAGAATTGAAGAAAACGAAGGGAATAGCATATTGACAACCCACTAAGTATTACAATACCCGATTCTCAGAATTAATTTTACCTTTTCAAAAGTCATTCAAAGATTTTGAAAACGCAACAAAATAAAACAATCGGAGAAGGTGGTTCCTGTAAATCCTCTGCCACCAGTGGCATCAGAAGTAGAGCGCTTCTTTATGCAGATTATGCACCTTAAGACCAAGCCTACTACTAGGTCTATACATTTTGAATTAGAGACGCGCGTTCACATATAAAGTAGATGATACTAATAAGTTTCAAATTTAATAAAAAATGCCTAAACTCATCTAAGACAACCTCAATCAACTCACGACATTAAAAGTGAAAGCACATGTACAACAAAACGTAAACTATGCATTAGCCGGGATTATTGCATATCATACACAGGAACTTGGAATATAACAAAACAGTAGCACAATAGTTTATGCCAAAAAACTGGTTTATGCTGACCTACAAGAAAATGTCTGGAAAGCTACTATTAGAACACCTTGAAACAAGAAGGCATCATCAGCGAACTGCCAATACCTTTATTGGCCTCCCATGAATCAGATAAAAACAGAAACTTTTATCCGGGATTATGAAGGCCTGAACAACACTCATGCAACAAATACAATGCGCACCTCAGACCAATCCTACTACTAGGTCTGTACATTTTGAATTTGACAAATGTGTTCATATATAAAGTAGATGATGCTAATAAGTTACACATTAATCCAAAAAAAAAAAGCACCTCTTTATAAACTCATCTACGACAACTTCAATCAACCCCATCACATTAAGCGTGACAGCACAGGTACAACACCAAGAAAACTATGCAATACCCGAGATTATTGCAAATCTTACACAGGAAATTGAAAAATAACAAATACAGTAGCACAATAGTACAATACATCATGCCAAAATTACGGTTTATGCTGAACTACAAGTAAATGTCTGGAAAGCTACTATTAGAACGCCTTGAAACAAGAAAGCGTCATCAGCGAACTGCCAAAGTGCCAATACCTTTCTTGGCCTCCCATGAATCAGATAAAAACAGATACTTTTATCCGGGATTATGAAGGCCTTGCTTGACCACTCATCCAACCAAAACACTCTCAGTTAAAATTTAACCACATTTAAGAAAAACTGAAACATGTATCTGCAATCATGAAGGGAAGCTCATAACGTTCACCAACTATGATAAACTTAACCGAAAATAGTTAAGCACATTAAAAAACCATCAAAATGTACCCCTACTTTAAACACTATATGCCACAGAACAAGTACACTAATCATTTATGTTATTTTACACACCAAAAAGTTGACATAAAAAGTTGAGGATAAGTGAAATTACTTTGGCATAATAATCTTTCCAGACGCGGCGAGCAATTTGATGACCTCCTAAATCAAAAGCCTTGAACTTGATTTTACCAATGCTCAGTTCTTCAGATGTTGGATACTGAGTTGGCTGATGTTGCACCAACCTCTGTCATCAAATTAATCAACACACTTGATTAAAACCATTCACAAGATAAATACGACGACTAAAATCAAAAGTTAAGCCCATGCTATTGCAATCAAGCCCCTCTCCTTTGAATTTCACTTTTTGTTAAATTTATTGATATAATCACCCAAATTGAAACTATTAGGGGTTTAATCTCACAATTACACAAAGTAAAAAGGCTCGATTACCACTTCCGCAATTAACTAAACAAATATTAATCAACCCACTAAATAAAAACCAATTACATGATAAATACAGCTATTAAAATCATAATTTAAACCCATGCTATTGTAATCAAGCTCCTTTCCCTTGAATTTCACTTTTTGTTTAACTTAAAAGGGATCTAATCAATCCAGTTGAAACAAAAGGGGTTTAATTTCATGATCATACAACGTAAAGGAGTTCGATTACCACTTTCGCGATTAACTAAACCAACAAAAGTAATAATACTCATAAAATCAATCAACCCACTTAATAAAAACCATTTACAACATAAATTCAACCACTAAAATCATAATTTGAAACCCAAAATCATCAATACTCATCAAAATAAACCCTAATTAAATCAAATTTAAACCCAATTACTAAACTAACAAAAGAATCAATACCCATCAAAATAAACCCTAATAAAATCACAAATTCGTGAAAAAAACAAGAAATGATTAAAGAAAAGACCTCATCTTTCAACATATGGAGAAGGGTAGTTTTGCCAGCATTATCAAGACCTAAAAACAAGATCTTGGCTTCCTTTTGCCATAAACCAAGTGATGCGAGAACTCCATAAAACCAATCGACTAGAAACATATTGTTATTGAATTCTTGAAACCCTGAATTGAAAGATTAGGGATTGAACTGTGACCTAAATTCAGACTAATTCAATTGAAAGAGGGGTTGATTGAGAAGTGAGAAACTTGGGTGAGACGACAATAAGGTTCACTGGATTCTTTGAAATGAAATGGAACAAAAAGTGTCATACAATCCAATCAAATATCAACAGCTCTCACTTAGATGGGTTAATTTCGGTCGACTTGAAGAAAAAAAAAAATTTAACATTTTAGATTTACGAAATTCAAGTTATTTATAAATGAGTTTTTTGTCAAAAAGTACATAACATTTACGCTTATTTGCACCAAGGTACCTAACATTTTTCTTTTTGCCCAAAAGTACTTAATATTGACTATGTCTATGTCTTGTCACTTGTGGTACCAAATGACCATTTCTGTTAAAAAAAGTTAACACCGTTAATATCCTTCTTATTCACTTGAAAACCTATAATTTCTTCCCTCAATTGATCAGATTCCCCCTTTACTTTTTCACATTCATAATTTCTTCCCTCAATTTATCAAATTCGTCAAAGGTTGTTGCTGACTGCTGGTGAAAAGACCATGGACCTTCCAAAATCCGGGTTGAAAGTTCATTGCGTGCAAGTTCTACAATCCAGAGACGGATATGCGTGGTTGCACCTTCTTCAATTGGATTGATGAAGACATGACTTATTGGCAAAGAAGTGTTATGATTTGTTACAAGAACAAAGGAGTGTTATAAATGAATTGAAGAAACAAAATAAAGAAGTAGATGGATGATGCAAGGAAGCTACTTTTAAGTTGGAGATGCTAAAGAAAGAGACAAAGGAACAAATTCATGATAGGTTA
Organism: Silene uniflora; assembly: GCA_018983105.1. Lineage (NCBI taxonomy): Eukaryota > Viridiplantae > Streptophyta > Magnoliopsida > Caryophyllales > Caryophyllaceae > Silene > Silene uniflora. Next base: position 10,355 of record JAGPOY010000220.1, on the reverse strand, counting down.
AATCTTTACCTTGACAATTTAGTTGGATCTTCACTAATGGCAGATTGGTAGTAGTATTTGGTAGAGTAAGGCCCTGTTCTTTTGGACTTAATTTCAGTTCATTTCAGTTCAGTTCAGCTCGATTCAGTTCAGTTCAGCTCATTCAGTTCAGTTCAGTTCAGCTCTTCTCTTCACAAATTAACTTTTACTTCAGCTCCAATAAGTTCAGTTCAGTTCAGCTCCAATCAGTTCAGTTCAGCTCCATTAAGTTCAGTTCAGTTCAGTTCAATTCAGACAGTTTCAATCCAAAAGAACAGAACCTACATGAGTAAGGATTCTAGCTGCTGTGAAAAACGAGAAGCTGTAAAGTAGCAACTAGCAAGAGATGTTGCATAAATGAAACACTCAAATTTGGTTAAACAAATGTTGTTTAATAATGTTGTCAGTCAACTAACGGCTTATTAACTTTTTTTAACGGAAATGGTTATTTGGTACCACAAAACATAGACATAGTAAATAAGGTACTTTTGGGCAAAAAGAAAAATGTTAGGTACCTTGGTACAAATTAGCGTAAATGTTAGGTACATTTTGACAAAAAACTCATTTATAAATCTCTAGTTGAAGGAGGGACTTGTTTTAATTTTTCAATTTTGTTTTTAGATGTAGTAGCCAGTAGTCACTAAGTAGTGACTTTGCTACTTTTAATACAAAGTGGTTTAACTCACTTAACGACTTTAAACATAAGCTGAAAAAGAAAAAGCAACGTACTAACAATATACCTAAAGTTATACTCCCTCGTATCCGAAATAACTGTCCCATTTAGAGTTTGGCACGAACATGAAGGAATGAAGTTAAATAATGAAAAGTATTGTTTGAGGTATGAAGAATGAATAAAGTTAGTTAAATAATGAAAAGTAATGGGTTAACTTAACAGTGAGTTGGGTTGTAAATAATGAAAAGGACAAAGGATAGGAAAATCATTAAACCTGTCCAAATATGGCAAATAGAACAGTTATGTGAATACACGGAAATTGCAAATGGGACAGTTATTTCGGATAGGCCATCCTTTTCAGAATAACTATCATATTTGGTGAATACTAGTTTTTGCCCCGCGCCCAACGGGCGCGGTGCCAAAATCCCGTAACTTGCGCGGTTTACCTCTCTAATGTTACTTTCGTTGTTCCGTTGTTAGTTATTGTGAATGTCAGATTATTGCAGTTGACAACCCAATAGAATAGATGTAGGTAACTTCGTTATAATGTAGTGACCACGAGTTGAGAATTAAAAGGGTTTATCATAAGCAATGTATGTCAATGTGTTTTTAAATTAGTAATCCTCATTTATTTTAATTACATTAGTGATTGAATGCCTTATATATTATTATTTGATCGTTGGGTGTAGTTTCTATTGGTTCGGTAATCGGTTCAGAGACTATTCGGTCACCTTTCTCAGCAATCGTAGTATCGATACTTGTGCTTCGAATGTTTTGCATAGACCGCTTATCTTTGTTATACTTTGTTCACTCTTTATTATTTCTTTTTTGTTGTTGTAATGTACATAACGTCTTCTTGGCTATAGTAAATAGCAGTACGTACTAATCGAATATCATACAAGTAGTAAAGCTTGTCAGTCACCTTGCTCAGCTTGTTAATTTAGAACTACATATTAAGGTAAACACTCAATTTAGAGCACATATTAAGGTAAACACTCAATTGAGAGTTATATGTCGTGCAATTTTCTCATAAATTTTTATCTTAATCGTTAGAAAACAGTAGCATAACAAATTAGAGATGAATACTTCATCTTGTTTTTCACTCCCTTCGTTCCAGTCAATTATTTACATATTCTATTTTAAAGTTTCTAAGTCAATTGTTTACCTTTCTATTTAAGATATACCTTTGATGAGTACCTTGGCTACCCCTTCTATCCACCATGGCTACCCCTTCTATCCAACAAACATTGTTTGCGGCCGTCTTAACCCATGCATGGTCCCCCATTCACCGAATCTGCCACAGAAAAAAATAGCAAGAAATAAAGAGGAGAATGCACAAAAGCGGTAGTAAATTATGATTTATCATTATCAACAGAAAGCGGATTATTCAGAGAGAACTAAAACTGCAATCCTATTTGGCCATCTTATTGTAGTAGTGTTGGTACGTCATCGAGATATATCCTCCATACGAAGATTTGTTTAACTTTAACCGAAACATATATCCTTTAGACGACTTTTTCCATGTCAGAGTCGATGTCATTAGCTGGGTTCATTGACACGTTTGGGATGATGAGGATCGCGATAGAAGATCGCAACCGTACAAAAAAGTTCAAGAGTGGGTTGAAGCTACAAAGGTTGAAACAAGACCTCGCTTTAATGATATCCATGCTATTCTCTTCAAAGCCAAGCTCAATTCCAGAAGCAACGTGAGTAGGATAAATCTGTATTGCGTTCAAATATGTGATATTAGAAGTGTCTCTTATTCTAAGTATAGATAATACAGTAACAATTAATACCAATCTGAATAATTTCCCTTTTTTAGCTTTTAAGCATTGAAAACTCTAGTATTCTAAATTTATGCATTTGTAACAAAGATTCACAACATCCACATCGAGTTCAGTGATGCATCCTGAAAAATTTCGTTCCACAATCTAAGGTTAGTTAATGCGATTATGCGAACACAAATATTTGTTTAAGACGGAGGTATCCGTCTTAAAGCTTAAGTTAGCTTAAATACATGTTAAATCATATGTCAAGTTGCCTAGAAAATCCCAAATGTTTTGTCTTTATCACCATGTGGTAGTATTTGACTTGTTTAAGATTTAAGATGGATAGTCCGATAGTCCGTCTTAAGCAAGACTTCTTCGCATGCGAAGTACATTTAATAGACTTTTTTGCCATAAAAGTTGGCCAAGTATGCATCAAAAATTTAAATAGAGTATACGAAAGCCTTATAATAATGCTCTTTGGAAAAAAAATTTAATTAATTTATGGGGTAGCTATCTCACGTGTAATAGTGAATAATTAATTAATTAATTTTATCGGGATTTTGCCCCTCCTTCGCACCAAAAAAAAAAAAAAAAAGTAATAATAATGCTCTTTGGAAAGAAAACTCCAATTCATTATATTCCATTCAATTTCAGGTAAACAATATCCACGATTTCAACAATAGTATGCAACACTATCTACATATTCACAAGAGAGTTTTGTCTTATTAATCACAATTCATTACAATATTCAACGAACATTTTATTCAACACTGATATGTCTAACCTCAAGGTTATCTAGCTTGTTAGGTCTTTTGTAATACTTGAGCAGAAGGGACCAAAGAACAACACTAACTGATGAGGCAGCCATAGCAGCTCCTGATCCATGGCGGTAACTGGAACTTTGTTGAAGGGAGCAGAATCCCGGCAGTAATGGAGATCCCAAGCACATTGTACCCTAGTGCCCAGCCATAGTTTAATCTTATCTTGGAGAATGTTTTCCTCGAGAGATCGATGGCGATTATTATGTCCTCTAAGTTGCTCTTCATGAGCACAATATCACCTGCTTCAAAGGCAGTGTCTGTCCCAGCACCAATTGTCATTCCAACATCAGCTGCTACAAAGGCAGGCGAGTCATTTATGCCGTCCCCTACCATTGCCACTATATATTCTTCACCCTGCATTTATTCAGTCAAATTCTGTTAATATCATATACAAAAATCCTAGATTAGTATTCCAACTCATCCTTAGGTCAAATACAATAGTCAAGAACCGCCCTGTAATCAATGTTTGTAAGAGCATGGCATATGTATTTCTATAGAAATTTCCAGCAAAAACGCTAAATTCTGTTGTTGACAATCAATCCAAATTAACAATCTAAAGTGTACCCGTAATTCCTTATTTTCTCGGCTTTCTAGGCTTGGCTTCAGCAATGACGGTATCGATTCCAACTTGTCTGGCAATGGAGTCTGCAGTACCCTTATTATCACCAGTCACCATGAGGCTCTTCACATTCATGGAGTTCAAAATAGAAATAACATCATGCGTTGTTGGCTTCAAAGTTTCAAAAATTGCTATTACTCCTGTCGCTTCACCTTCAATCGATACAAGGATACCCGTTTGAGCCATACGTTCAGCTTCAGCAAGCAACTCCTCTGCCTCAATAGACACTGTGATACCTTGACCCACCATCAATCCCTTGTTTCCTACAAGAATTTCCTTGTTCTGAACTACCTTGACACCATGACCAGTCATGGCAGCAAATTAAAGTCTTATGCTTCTGGCTATATTTGGTTTTCCTCTTCTCTAAGCTTCTTTGCATATTCGACTACTGCTTTCGCTAATGGATGCTCATTATTGACCTGAACATAATATAATTTTAATACAAGTCTGACTCTATCATGCGCCTGAGGCCAGAATGTGTCTCAGCTTCAGACTTCGACTAAGACTATGCTCAGACCCGAAAAATGTATGCAACATTTTCGGATATTGCTATGAGATTCAGACATTCAAATAGCAAATATGAAGTGAATAAATGGATTCCATATAATGTCTTTAATAAATGATACTCCCTCCCATTCATAATAAGTGTCCAATTGTTAGATGGGCACTTAGAATAAGGAATATTATTGTTTAATATTTTGGGTTGTTTGGGGGTAAGAAGAAAGTGAGTTAAATAATGAAAAGTAATGGGTTAAGAGTAGGTAGGTGGTAATAAGTGAAAATAGGCAAGGGTAGTATGGTCATTTCACAAGCAAAACCCTTACCAAATATAGACAATGGGACATTATTGTGAATAGACGGAAATGGACAATGAGACACTTATTATGAATGGGAGGGAGTAGTTGTTTATGCTTAAACTTTTGTAGAGTTTGAGGGATAAAGAACTTAAACAGGAGGATGCAATTCCTCGTACAAATTCGTATGATGATGTAAATAATCAGCAACTGAGAACAAATTCTGAGTAAACAGAAGAAAGAAAAACGACGAAAGCCTGATAGTTTTCACAAAGATTGAATTACCTCAGCAGCAGCCACCAATTGTTACAGGATATTTCCATTACTGTCATACATCAACCAATTTTCTTTTTTATGACCGAAATGCCTACAAAATACTTAAATTAACACTCAGTCTCTCTCATCACATAGTTCACGGTTGCTTTTAGATCGACAATTTATGAAAGGACGAAAAGAAATGTAAACTATTGGATGAGATATGATGAAAATGGGGGTGTGTATAGCAAGGGGAATAAACCAGTAAGTCCATTCCCGAAACCCTAATTTGAACAGAAAATCTAAAATAAAAATCATCAAAATAAAGATCCTAAATAGAACATAAAAACCAAAACAAAATGGCCACCTTTGATTAGGATACCCTGAGAAGCACCAATTTCGGTACCAACCATAACTGCAAAAGTAAAATAAAAATCATCAAAAGAAGTCCTAAATAGAACATCAAAAAAAAAAAAAAAATGGTTCAAAAACCTGATAGCCGAATTATTACATGAGTTGATGAAAAAGACCAGACCAGATAGGACAGACTTGGGAAAAAGGAAGCATGCCCTAGACCATCCACACTTCAGCCAAAGCCAACTACTTGTGTTTTGTTGTCACTGGCGTATGTTTCTTCTTTAATTTGGATATGCTTGTGCTTTCTAATGCTACTTAGCAAACCATGTATCACTGTCTCCCTCTTTTAAACGCAACAGTTAAGATATCGTTGACATGTGTGAAATTGGCTTTTTTGGCTAAGCAAAGTGATACATGCCATGAGAGAGTGTTTAATTAATCACCACTTCAAGGGTACCCCTGATTTTGTGATTTTGGGGATGAAGATGGCTGGGAGGTATGATATGTTTATAGGATTTATATAGAGTATTAGACGACCTGTTTTTTCTCTAACGTATTCATACACCGGTGAACTCATAATTTGTTAGGATTCATCTTTGGAGTATTAGATGACTTGTTTACTTTTGAAACATGTTTTTCAACAATTTTTTAGTGTACGCTATCATCACCATAGCAGTAGACTCGCATTAGTAAACAAATTGGCCACAAAATACAGGGAGAAGCATTTAGTTTAGACGATTGTCTAACCATAAGCTGTCGTTCATTCATTAAAAACTAATACACTCATGTCTTGAACTCTCGAATTTAGTACAGCAGAAGTAAACAGTCCAATCATTTAGAAATACAGTAGATTACAGAAAATTATTAGTGCGGGGAGATTTTTATCTTAATGGTCATCGTCATCCTATTAGGAACCCTTGAGAAACCCATATATTGCTAAAGGTCATTTGTGAACTATAAAAGATTTGCACCATAGAAAATTAGCAATTGATTTACTTCAGAGATCAATTATACATATACACCTCCGCCAGAAATGTAGCCTTATAGCTGACTTGTACGAGGCCAGCTCTATAGCCGACAACCAATCCTCCAGCGCATCACTAAAGTAGCCATAAAACCCTCACCAAACAAACTCTACCCAGATAAGTTTTGACAAATTAATAGTAATCAATAACTGTACCCGACTCATACCGAGAGTTGAGGCAGTTGACATGACGGTTATTGATAAAGCAATTAGAGCATTTAACAAGGAAAAGAGAGATGCAAAGTAGACTCACATGCTTCTTTTTGGAGGCAACACGCCTCTTTTCGGGGCCTGTTATTACAATACAACAACAGTAGACCATAAGTTTAGCATTATCAACATCAAAATTGGCATAATATATACCATAATTAACCCACATCTATAATATCCACCATTTCTCACTCTATAGCAAATTTCAGAACCACAAATTCCATAAATATTTCAATTCCTACTTCCATCGGTCCATTATCATAAACGTATATAGATGACACTTTACCACTGAACTGGCATAACCTAGAGCATTCCCTTACAACGATAACCTTCGCCCAACCTAAAAAATTGCAAAGTGGCGCTAGAAGTGAACTTATACTCGGCCAACCTGAGCTATTGTATCTAATCCTCAAGAACATGATTAATATATAATACAGGATACATAACAATCGCCAATTAAGTTACAACTACTATGATTAACCAACCGAAAATTAATCAGCCTGAGATTAATCAGACTCAAATGAAGGAAACTGACATTATTTTAGAAAAGCTGAAGTGAATGAAACAGTCACTAAGGCAAGTTTCCTATTAAAGCGAGGGACGACAATAGGTTTCATTCAGTTAATAGGGGAAAAGGTAACATTAGGGAATATATTTTCTATAGTATTATGATCAACATATGAGGACAGTCAGCGAAGCATACTTCAGCTGGTCTCCATTCTATTCGAGCGGCGGGTTGGCTTGCTAATCAAGGAGTAACATCAGGCTCCTCCGGCTCTTCTCCATTCTATTATTCGCGAAGATGTCTTAGAAGTAGCTTTACCTCGTATTGTTTCTAGTTAATTCGGGGCTTGGCCCCTCTTTTGTACCAACAAAAAACATTTATAAGCCCTATATTTTAAACTTGGAATAATCACAACACTAAAACATGTAATACATAAACACCGGGGTTCTCATGAATTGCCCTTTTGAAAAATTCAAATCCAATTTGTTAAGACTCAAAAATTGAATAGCAAACTAAATAATCACCACTCGCAATATACCCGTGTAGTCCACCCCCACTTCTAAAGGATTACCACAAACTAAGTAGCGATGACCAGATGATCATGTACAAATAGCTTTCCTAAAATCCGTCAGCATAATTTAATGGAAATACCATAGCAGAAAACACCGACCTGAAGAAGATTTGTGCACATAGCCAATTCACCACATGTGACATCAGCTCCTAAAACTTTGCAAAATCTACGAAAAGGAAGATTGCCAACAGTAGTCAGGCTGTCAGTTTTCCCTCTGAATTCTATCAGTTTTCTCTCACGCGGCTGCAATTTCAAGTTAGCGTCATTGAATTATTCTCACTTGCACTACATGGCTTAACATCAAAGGAATCCTTCATTACGAGCCTTTTCCACAATTTGCAATTCAAAAGTCAGACAAACACTCAAAACTTATCAATCCAAATGGGACCCCGAAATCATCAAACTTGTACCTAAACACAAGATCGCAACTTTTGAGTTCTAACAAACGAAAATAGATCTAAATTCCACAAATCGCCACAACCAATCAATCTATGATTTTTGTTGAACATTTCAGCTGGTTTTATGAAATAAAGTTGCATCTGATAAATGAAGCTCAAATGATCAAAAGGAGAACAACTGAGTGAACTGACAACACAGTTAGAAAATTGTTAGGAATTAATAGTAAGTCCATTCTCAAAATCCTAATTTGATAACAGCAGATTTAAAATAGAATTAATCAAAATAAGGCCCTAAATAGAACAAAAAAACTTGCAGAAATGGTCTAAACCCACCGAGCACCACACAAAATCTGCAAAATAAAACAAGTACCTCGCAAAAATTACAAGGAGGCCAGCAAGAATTGAAACAAAAATGTCACAAACAGAGGAACAATGTAATATTAAAGAACTAAACGGAAGAATGAAAAGAAGAGCAAGAACAATCTGGCAATTTATGCGATTGTTTCAAAAACACTTGACAACTTGAGTGCTACAAGAGTTCAACTATTAAGAAATAGTTGATCAAATTGAACTTTATCTTACCAAGTCTGATCCCGAAGTTGAATGATTTATCCGACATCTCACGGTACCCCGTATAGTCTGAGGATATAAAGGGAGCTACCCTTTATAAACCTTTATAAATGAAATACTGGAGTTTGGGGTGGTTGCATAATAATCCTAGTAATGGTGTTAAGGGGGTCTTTACCACTGAATTGGCATAACCTAGAGCATTCCCTTACAGAGTTACAGCGATAACCCTCGCCCGACCTAAAAAATTGTAAAGCGGCGCTAGAAGTGAACTTATACATGGCCAACTTGAGCTATTGTATCTAATCCTCAAGAACATCATTAATACTTATATAATATATAATACATGATACCAAACAGAAATTCATCAGTCTGAGATTAATCGGACTCAAATGAAGGAAACTGGCATTATTAAAATCAAGAGAAATCATACAGTGATTGGAGATCACATCCCCACCTTAATGCATGAAGACCAATGGCGAGCCAAAAAAATTAGAATGAACTGATTGATTTTCTTCGGGTCGTATTCAAATTCGGAGAAAATATAATGCATTAAGGCGAACTTAAAACAATAGGATGAAATAAACGATCAAACCATAAGTAAAACATTACGGCAAGTAGAAAACAACCAAGCCACCTAACCAAATACAACGGAATAACCACCACACCGCACCCTTACCGAAAGACCAAAGACTACAGACTAAAGACTAAAGACTAAAGACTGCTAATAGGTTATTAACCCAACAGACATTGTTTAATTTGGCCACGTACGCCACGAAAAATTGAGACAGGCGCATCAATTTCAAACTTACATCATGCCATAAGCAAGACAGTACGGAAAGCACAAAACAACCAAGCAACCTCACCAATTACAACGGAATCTGGGAACGAACGTAAGGCATAATTGAAACCGCAGGTTAAATGAAACTGGCACACCGCAGCATAAGCCAAACCCAATGGTAAACACAAACAAATGCAATGTAGAGCTAAATGAATAGAATTCAGAATTGCAAAGCACGGCATTAAGTAAATTAGTCTTAAGATTAAAGCACTGAGAAAAGCACCAAAAGCAAACCTGCAATCATCGGACAGTCTGAAATCCCTCACACTGGAGAGACGCACCTGAACGATTCCCGAGCCATGTAATCACAAGTCCCTCTTTTTAATCCCCAGTCGCCAATGGCAAAGCCCCCTTTTAATCCCCAAGCGCCAATGGCAGCTGATCCAAAAGCCGCACCTGCGCGATTCCCGGGTCATGTAATCACTAAGCCTCCATTTTAATCCCCAGGCGCCAATAGCTGCTGTTCCCAAAACCATTGGTTCAAACTGAACGGTATACAATTGCTCCCGCACACGACACCAAAACCGTATGTTCAAACAATTGAGTCCGCATACAACACCGAAACCCGTGACGACGCCCTCTCTTTTTGATGAGTGGGAGGTAAGGAAGAAGTCGGGGTAGAAGGAGATCGAAAGTGAGGAAGAGGGGACGAGAGTAGTCGGGAAACAGGAGGAGAATGAAGGAAGAAGGGGAAGAAGTGGAGCAGACTGGAATGAGCAACTGTTCACAGGAGCACTATTCTTAAGGGCCTCTTTTTTTCTTGAATTGATTTGGAGAATTGAATTAGAATGTTTGTAGTTTTATTTAGGAAATTTAGGATTTAGGATTTAGGATTTAGGATTTAGGATTTAGGATTTAGGAATTTAGGAATTTAGGATTTAGGATTTAGGATGGGTAGGATAGGATAGGATAGGATATGAGTAGAGCTGGCCA
>JAGPOY010000219.1:3958-32243 GCA_018983105.1 Silene uniflora | reverse complement strand
ATAATTAGTATAGAGATTAGTATAAAAAAATAGATTAATTTTGTTAATTAACATTGGAAAGTGGAGCAATTAAAGAGTTGTCTAGATTTGAATTTGAAATTGAAAATTTTCAAATGAAAACATTCAAAAATCAGATTTGAAAAAGATTCCATATGGTCCCTACCACAAACCAAATGGAAGCATTTTATTGGCTAGTGTAAATAGGCTCAATTACACTTGGTGTAAGTGTAGCCTTTTCGCCAAACGACTCCTTAGATTTGTTCCATTTCTAGACGAGTTAAGATAAACATATACTCTCAAAATAGATCAAATAGTGCCTAAATTTCGAGTTTAAAAATCAGATCAACTTTTACCAACTCTCAAAATAGATATCATCCAGATCACGCAACTCAACAAACCTTGCACAAAAAAAAAAAAGTTTCCCATTTTGATACCTCCGCACCACTTTCAGATTTATTCCACATTTCCACCTAAAAAACATTCCCAGATTTATCCCAACACCTCAACAACCAAACCCAAACCGAACCCGACTCGACCTGATCCGACCGAAAAATGTCAACACCAACCCAAGAAAACCTGATCATGGTAACCCAACAACCCAAAGGAATAACCCACATAACCATAAACCGACCCAAATCCCTAAACTCCTTAACCAAACCCATGTTAACCCGATTAGCCCAAGTCTTCAAGTCCTTAGACTCCGACCCATCAGTGAAAGTCATAATCTTATCGGGTTCGGGTCGGGCATTTTGTTCGGGTATTGATCTGACAGCTGCAGAAGAAGTGTTTAAGGGAGATGTGAAGGATGAGGAAAGTGATCCTGTGGTTCAGATGGAAAGGTGTAGGAAACCGATTATAGGAGCTATTTCAGGGTTTGCTGTTACTGCTGGCTTTGAAATTGCTCTTGCTTGTGATATTATTGTTGCTTCTAAGGGAACTAAGTTTATTGATTCTCATGCAAGGTTTGGTTTTTTTTATTTTTATTGCGAGACGGTTTTTTTATTGGTTAAACACTCGTTTATTATTATTATTACTACGCTGGAAGACGGTCTTATACAATAATTATTGTTGTTTTATGTTGGTTTGGTTTGGTTTGGGATTATGTCATTATGATTATGGGAGATGGGTTGTGGTTGTATTTGTATAAGGTGTGATGAATAAGGTTGATAATTGGGGTTGAGTTTATTACTTAATTAGGAGATTGATTGCTTTGGTTTTTTTCGGATGACGGTCTTTTATTGGTTCAACACTCATTTATTACGAGTACTAATGAACTGGAAGATGGTTTTACATAATAATAATTATTGATATTTTTTGTTGGTTGGGTAATATGATGATGGGAGGTGGGTTTTGTTGTATGAGATGTTATGATCAAGATTGATCAGTTGGGTTGGGTTAATTAGGAAATTGAAATTTTTTTTTTATTTTTTTTTATTTTGTCATGGTAATGATCAAATGGTTGAACATTTGGGTTTTTTTTTTTTTTTATTTGGTCGAGGTTTGATTTTTATCGTAAGATTGATTTTTATCGTAAGACAGTCTTATTATTGGTTAAACACTCATCTATTACGATAGACATTGGAAGATGGTTTACATAATAATTATTGAATTGAATATTTTTTTGTTGGTTTGATTTGGTATGATGATTAATGATTATGGGAGTTGGAGGTGGGGTTTGTTGAAGATGAAATAATGATCAATGATCAATGTTGATAATGTGGGGTTGAGTTAATTCCTTATTTGGCTAAGTCATTGACTTTGCTCTTTATTCATGTTCTTGTTGCTTTTAAAGGGACTGAGTTATATCGATTCTTATGCAAGATTAGATTTTTAGGATGGTTTTATGATTTTTTTTTTTGGTGTGGTTTAGCTTGGTGTCTTTATTGAGTCATTGATTGTGTAAGCGAGGCGTGTTATTATGTCTGTGAGTCTGTAAAATATACAGGATTCGGCCTAACCAGGGAATCGCGAATCGATTAGAGTAATGTGGCCTATATGGGATTTGCTAAAATAGGAGAAAAAGAATTTCTATCTACCTGCTCTTTTCTACCTTCTCCTCTCACAACCGATTAAAATATCGTTTCTTTTGCTTCATCCTCTTGCTTTTCGACCCCACACGATGTATGCTAAATTAATCAATTGTGAGACGGAAAGGGAGAAGATAGAAGAGAAGGTGGGAGGGAGAAGGTCCATACTCCATAGCACCCCCCATTCCAGTGTGTTACATTTACCAGTCACCATGGTGTTACTGGATCTTCAGAATCTTATGTTTCCTTTTTCAGTTAGCTGGTTAGAACAATTTATCCGTCCGAAATAGGATGATCTTGTAATATAGTTTAAGCATTGTCTTGTTCATGATTGTATCTTTGGCGGATTTACTGATGACTAAGCTTTATTGAGTTCTAATTGGCAAGCCTGTTGAGTTGTGATTAATTGTAGATATACACATGCAAGATTTGTCAATTTCATCTCCCTCTCCTTCCCTCTAAACTATTGTATCCAAACAAACCCTTAGTTGACTTACTGGCATATATGGACGTTTTGCAGATTCGGTATATTTCCATCATGGGGGCTTTCTCAAAAGCTTTCTCGCATAATAGGACCAAATAAAGCTCGTGAAGTATCGTTTGGTGCCATACCTTTAACGGCAGAACAGGGTGAGAAGTTAGGATTTGTGAATCATGTAGTTGAAGCTAGTGAATTAATAAGTAAAGCTGAAGAAATTGCTGAAGCAATTGTGAAGAATAACCAAGACCTCGTCCTAAGGTACAAGTCTGTCATGAATGATGGCTTGAAGCTCAGCTTGGGTGACGCATTAGCACTTGAAAAGGTAAGGAGCTCGTTTCTACTTGACTATGATTTGCTGCATCTGTTTGGATGCTGACTGCTCTGTGACTTACATTTTTTAATAAGCGGGAACTTGAAAAAACCTTGTTTACAGCATGTTATCGTCAAGTATAGGCTTATGATGGCCAGCCATTGGAAGAATGAGTTGTCTACCGTATTTATTCCCGGTTTCTAAGGCAGTCTCTTGAGAACCCATTTTACGACAATATGGAGTAAAATTGTCCAAATACGAAATCATTTCAAATCCAGATGTTTATACAACTAGCTGTGATTTATGCTCAGAAACATGTTGCTATATTTTATACCTCTGGCTGTCGGTCAATGCGTTTAACATTCCGTTCTTGTGAATTTCAGGAAAGAGCTCATAGCTATTACCAAGGGATGACAAAGGAACAGTTTAAGAAAATGCAGGACTTCATAGCTGGCCGGAGCTCAGGCCAATCCAAGCTGTAAACACGAAAAATCTTCAAAATAGTTGCATATTCCGCCATTTGTAGGTTCTTTGTTTTCCTCAATAAGGTTGATTCATGATCCAGCAACAATCTTTCAAACAGCAGCGTCAGAGAGTCCCGGATAAAGTAACATCATCCGAGATTTTCTTTAGTAGATCATTACATCTTCATCTCAAGGATGGTTAATAAGTCTTACCTTGGATTTCAATAGGATGGATAGTTGGATACATGTCTGTTTGTTCTTTTCTTTTTGTACCCATCTTGTTATCTCTTCATGGCCATGAGCCCAATAAAATCTATCTTTACAAGAACCCGTAACACGGTCCATTTGTAATTATTTCATACGAAGTAGTAAATATTTCTGCTTAAATATTGATACTTATTACGGGGTATATCCTTTTCTGAAATCTATTTCAGTTATATCTTTACGCCCATACACATGCCTCTGCGTAAACAAGCGGTTTATTTTTTTCGAAAGTCGACACTTTAAACACATTCGTGACAGATAATCCAAACCGAATATGAGTCGATTGTGAAGTGACATAAACATGGGCTCGGGAATGAGACTTTTACACCCTTTCCAAATATTTGGACATTCATGATGATTAAACAAGCATTAGAAATAAACTTCAGTGCGCCAAATCTGGCTGCTAAGTCTTCTGTCTTCTCCCAGTAGATTATCTGCAACATCAGGGAAAGATGTAGTAGCATTTTTTAAGTGATTGATTGAGCGAGCAACTTGGCAGTTTGCGGCATTACTTTCACTCGACTCTGACCATCTTAAATTCTTAATGCCTCAACAGCTACATTGCCCTGCGAAGCTGAGATTGTTAAACAATAACCAACCGTCCATTCTCATCAAACTGTGAAGAACCCTGCTAGAATCAAACTCGCCATGATACAATTTTCATGACAAAAGACCATCCCGGATAAACTCTGACCATCTTTGTCATGTAAACCTCCAATGCGGTCTTCTCAAGGAGAAATGTTGGATTGATGAGTGACTGGTACGATTCATATCCATATACTCGAGTATTGTGTCGAACACCAGTATTTCCACAAAAATGAAGAGTAGGAGTACCATAAGTTGTTATCCAAGAGTCTTCTCTTCGTTTCCTCAGATGTGAGCAGTTTAGAGCAACTTAGGCATCGTTTAAAACTGGATAATGACATGCCTGTCCATTGCTGCTAAGTTTCGCTTCATAAGAGTAATCTGGGATAATACTCCACAAATCATCATTGCCGATTACAGGTGAAAATCATTCATGAAACACTTTGACCTTAATCCAGGAATTTCCGAGCTCCAAATAATTAGCCATCATCATGATCAAAACTGATGGACCTTCAATACATCTGTAACGTCAAAGAACCACCTTTCCGCAGGTGTTCATAAGCTTGCTTTCAGGACCAAGCCCTCCTAACTCCTAAGAGTGTCTAAGCAACACTAGATAGTTGACAAGGGAACTCATCTCCTGATCTACTCGAAAAATCCCACTTGAAGAGAGTGTTGTCAAAGAATCGGAGAAAGGGTAAAACCGAAAGGATAAAACAATTTCAAATCATTACATCAACGCATACCATAAATCTATCATAATTCATACTGCATATACCCAATCATTCGTGAAACAATACAAACATCGTGGAGAATGAATGCCAACTTCATCCATATGTTCATCCAATATGTACAACTATTACTTATTAATTTTATATACAGATTTCTACTGATGATTTGCACCTTAGTGACACGAAAATATTGTGTTACTGAATGCAAGGGCTGAGTACCACAAAGGAAGTGTTGAGTTGCTCTTCACCGAATACATTTCTTTCCAAACTCTAGTTCTCCTATGGTATACCAGTATCTGTTTATGTGTAGCAAGAAAAACACACTCACCACTCTGGCTTATAGGGAAAATTCCCGGCATCAACCCTCTAATACATCTGAGACTCACCCGATCCACCATTCTCCATTCCTGTTTCTCATAGTCTTCCAACACCCATATATTCATCCAAGCTTCTAAAATTTGAATTATCGACAAGAACCCATTAGATTCCAACAAATACATCCGATTCCCAGTGGCACAACCCATCTCACTAGGCAAATAAATCTTCCTCCAAACATCATTATCCAAATCAAGAACAAGTATACACGAGTAGCTCACCGTCAACCAATGAAGCATCCCATTGACAAACACAACCTGATTCCTATTCATTTGCGTAAAACTATCCTCTTGCAAAGACACAAACTTTCTCCACTTATTCGCCCTCGAATCATACACCAGTGATACAAACATATTATCCGCCCTATGCCCAAATGAACGATGATACCCCGCTAACACAACACTAAACCTCCTCCTATCACTTAAATCACAAGCAATACCAACCAAAGTAGCATCCCCATCAGGGTAAAACCTAGTAACAGGCCTCTCCCGACTTTTCGGAAGCAATTTATACTCCCTAGTCATCGGATTACAGACGTAAAACACGCCTTTATCCGGAATACTAGAGCAGCATAACAATCCATTACATGATGCCCTAACTTTAACCCTATCTTTCAAGAAATCCAATGAAAATTCAGACACACCCTTCATATGATCAACAGAAATTAAACTGCATTTTTGTTCAGAAACCTCAGTAATTTCAACTAATACCATAGATTTCATAACTGCAATTGCATTAAACAGATTAATAAAGTAATTATCTTTGGGTAATTTGTACAAATATTTACACACAGTTCTAAACCTAAAAAGGGATTTAATTGGTAATCTTGCTAGAATCTGGAGAAAAACTTCATCTGGGAAAAACCCATTTGCTGAATCCGATGAATTCATTTGAATAATTAATCTAATTAAAGATATGAACACAAGTCAATAATTACACCCTAAATGAAATGAACCCTAGATGAAATGAATCTTATTATGGGGATAATTTGGGGGATCAACTAATGGAATTGGGATTGATAGATTGAATAAGATTATTGATTACATATTGAATTTATGAGGGAAAAGGGGATGAAATTAGGAGAAATGATGGTCGGTTAATTTTGATTTTAGAAAACTGAAATGGTGAAAACCTACCTGGGTAACCGCATGCTCAGGGTTCATCTGTGATAAGAAAATTATGGGTGTGGACTGGACTGGACTGAACATCATGTATATTACGTTCAAGTGTTCAACAAAACAATAACTTATTTAAAACCGTCGTAATAAAGTGGGTTCAGTGCGGTGATTAGCATTACCGTCGTAACAATAACTATATTTAGATCTGGCAAAGGTGACCCGACTCAATAAGACTAACCTGGGACCTAAAAAATGTGACCCCAAGTTGACAGGAAGACCCCAAGTGATCCAACACGAAGTGACCCGGCTTGAATCCCAAAATGACGCAAAATGACTTACTTAAGAGTTAAGGCACAATATTTTGACCCGAAATGAGCAACCCGAAATAATTCGATAAATTGTCACCCCGAAAATGACCCGACTTGAATGACCTATTTGTTAGTACTCAGGCACTCATAGGTCATAGCTTACGATGGAATGGATATGCTGTTAGAAAATAAAACCGATCTTGGGACTCAAACCATCGGCTTAAGCTTTTGGTTGAGATGGTTTTTGACATGGTATCAGAGCCGCTGTGACCACGAGGTCACGGATTCGATTCCTACCCCTCTCAATTCTAAAGTGGAATATTAGCACCGGGTTTGGGGAGGCCTGTCGTTGCATCTACACTTCAAGACCAACGGGCATTCGTGTGAGGAGAGTGTTAGAATATAAAACCGATCTTGGGACTCCAACCATCGGCTTAAGCTTTTGGTTGAGATGATTTCTTGATAAACGATACTCCGTACTCAATAGCTTGATGAAAAACTGTCACAACAAGTCGTCCTCCTTTCAAGGCCTCATTCATAAGTAGAGGTGTGCGCTGTGCTGGGTCAGACTGAGTGCCAGCAGTCCAGGCACAACATTAAATGAGGATCGGGTTGGGTTGGGCCAATGCTGGGCCAGTTTTGTCTAGCATTAGCTTGCCCCATTGAGTAGTAGGCCAGTGCCGGTCGGGGTAGGCCTTCATCTTTTTAATTAGTGTTTGGACCGGGCCGGGCCAAGGAAGTTGCGGTACTAGCCCGACCCTAGGAGATATATGGGTTGTGTCAGGTTGGGCTTGGTGCTAGTCGGGCTGCTAGATATCGGTCCACAAAATCGGGCTGACCCGCTATGGTGTACACCTCTATCCATATCACTCACATAACATAACTTAACTCTTACCAAGTTTACCACCCCCACAAGAAAAAGTTTGGAGGAAAAAAACATTGGAAAATCAGATCAAGATACACACAAAAAGCACCTTTCATTTGTAGTGATTTTTGGTCACAAATACTCCTAATAAGTAAGCAACCCCCACAACACAAACTCAACACAAGAGTGAAAGCAATTGCAATTGGTATCATCTATATCTACCTGTGCACCCAGTTTTTATAGCACTCAATTTTCACCCAATTAACTAACATTGTTTTTATCTTCAATTCCACCCTATTTCCTTCTTTGATTTTTTCTTCAATTTTCACCCAATTAACTAAACCCCAACTTGTCTTGTGTGTAACATTTACGCGATCTTTTCATTTTCGCGCCCTTGATTTTGATTGACTTCTAAACCCTAGCAGGTAGCACTCTCAATTTTAATTTTAGTTTTTGTTTTTGGTTTTTGTTGATTTGAAGTGAGTTTTTGTTGAATTTATCTGGGTTTGGTTTATTTTCTGTAATTTGTTGTTGGAAATATAGTATTAGTTTGGATTTGTTGCGAAATTAGTGAATTGAATTTGCTTAAACTGGGTTTGTTTTGTGTTTTGCTGCAATTTGTGAGATGGGTTATGCTTACTTGATCGAGTAGGTTGTGGGTAATGTATAAAACGGTGAAAAAATGGATTAAGTAGAAATGAGGTAGTAAGATTATCTTGGGTGAATCAATTATGTAGTAGTATAAGCTAATCGGTTTCTCGAAATAGAACTCGGCGAGGATTAGGCATTTGTAGAGGGTGCCTTTTGGTTAGGAGGAGGATTTATGATTAGGGAGTTCAGAGAGAGTGATTGTGTGTTGACCTTTATTCTGTAGAGAAAAGTGATTGAGCCGATTAGTTGCGATTTGCGAAGGTCAACGTGAAGTAATGCTGAGAAGTGAGAATATTGCTGGTTTAGTTAGCAAAGGAGTTCAGGAATTGATGTAGTTGGACTGTTGGAGCAGGAGAGTTTGCCACTTTGAGAGGGTTGAGCATGGAATAGAACAGCCTCCAAAAGAGGGAATCTTGGCAAACAACAATCAAAAGTTAACGGAAGCTAAATGCACCGAACGTTGCTCTTTTCTTGCTTCCTTTTGTTAAAATTGGATTTCAATTCATCAAAAAGCTATTGCTAGTTTTGTGGCATCTTTCCACCAAATTTTATGGTGGCCTTTTGTTTACATGATGGAATGTCTGCCATTGGGTATATGTATAAATTTTTGACTCTCGGATTTGTGACAATTTTTTTTTTCTTAAAGTGAAATGTCAAATTGTTTGGCATGGGTACGCTAGGTAGTATGATCAGTCTGAGTAACACAGGCGATAGATTTAGATTTAAACCCATGATCAGAATTTGTTAGAAATCATTTTCTTGGTCTGAAAACACTCAGATAAATGAATCAACTTGCATTTCTGAGAGATTTCTGACACTCGATGACTGGATTATTTGTTCACTCTTGAAGATAGTTTGAGTCTTCTCCTAACCAAGATAAGTTAATTAGATACCTATGAGTCTACAATGCTTCAAAAGAACATGCAGAAAAAGGAGTTCATTCCTCTTGAATATCATTTTTATTGCTCTTCGTTCATGAGTCCGAGCAAATGGAGTGTTTTTAAGTGAATGTAGGGGATATTAATGTTGGAAGATGACATAGTTATAGATGTCCAAACTTTCTGCATTTCCCCTTTCCATTGAAGCTTTTTTTAGAGGCGAATAGAACACCCGACAGTTTATATCTGTTTTACTGATCTGAAAAAAGTGTACAGAAACTCATAGACCTGCTTTCTCGTTCTGTTTGACAGATAGGAACTATCTACAGTGTTAATTTTGCTGATTTGGCACAAGCTGGCCATGTGATCAAGTGTATTGTTGTCATATTTGTGCAAGTATTGCGCAAATTTGTGTGAATGGCTCGTAAAGGAAATCAACCAAAGCGAGGAATTGATCAAACATCATCAAAGAGTAATAGAAAGGATCCAGGGTTGAAGGTGGTTGCAGATGACCTCCTCGACAGTGAACAGCATAGTTCGCCGTTGATGGCAGGTATTAACAGTACATCTCTTGCTGGGGATGGGAGGAAAAAGAACAGAAAAGCGAGGAATGTAGTCACAAGGGGCGATTTGGTGGATGATATGGATAATGGGCCCTCAGTGCATGATAACAGCGTATCATGTGAGGATGTGCAAGATATTGGCCGAATACACTCTAATATGTCACATGCTAGAAATCATAGACATAAAAGTGTGAATGGTACCTCCGGTCACGCAACAAACGAGTCGTATACAGCGAACAGACTTGATCAAGTGAACTATTTCCGTCATCTGGCTCTTGAAAGCTTAAGGCCATATGCCATGTCTATTTTGCGGACTTCAAATGGATGGCTTGAAAAACATCGACCTTTCTTCATTTCTGTAGCAGATAAGATAAATGGAGCTCGTGATTACTTACGATGGAAGTTTGTTCTGACCTATCCGATTGTTTTGAGATGGCTATTTCACGTTGGCAACATAATGCTACTTGTGTCAATGCTTTGGTTGGATTGTTCTCTTCGTGGCATGGCCTCATTTCTGAGGATGGGAACAACATCCTTTCTCGCTGTTCTGTGGTTTAGCATTTTCTCAGTTGTTGCAATGATTGGGACGTTCAAATTCCTGCTTATCATGGTAAGTTGTGTTCATAATTGTGCTTGCTTATCGACAAGTTAGATATCCTTAATATCCTTAATTAATGACTGCCTTTCCCCTTGTTTGATGATTATTATGCGTAAGTTGCCCATTCTCTAAAACTACTGTTGATATATTGTACGGAGTATAAAAGTTGGTTGCTGTTTTATCCCTAGTTTAGAATGGGAAAGTCAAAAATCTATTCAGTAGTCAAATAGAGCGAAAAAAACTACTCCATATTCATTTATAATTTATCCCCAAATGTGTGACAGTTCACAGTTGATCGTTTTTACCTTTGTTCAATGCAATCCTCGACTCATTGTTAAGTCATACGTAAAGGCATAAACAGTGTCTCCCCCTTTCAGCGCGGTTTAAATTGCGTACCTTCTATTCAATTTTGACGTACTGAGGTAATGTTTTATTGGCCATAAACTTGAGCAAGACACTACTCAATATAAACAAGAGATGCCTGTGGATGTCTAAAAGAACAGTCATCGACTTCCGACATCCGAACAAGAGAGCGTATGTTATTCCCTCCCTAGGCTTAGAATTGACTGGCCACTCTCCAAACATTTGTATTTGCTAGGAAGCCGATTTTGTGGAATTTGTCTTTTGGCATTAGCAAGTTTATACTCAGATTGCTTAAGCATATTTATAGTCAGATTCCCTGCGTTCTAAACTGAAAAACAAATGATTCTAGAATAGAAAATACCAATCGACTGATGTGAACTTGAAAAGTAGCTGGTTCTGTCAAAATGTTTACAAGAGCTGCATCGAAATTTTGAAAACGCTCATGTGGTGGAGTCCCATCTGTTTGCTTATCTCTACCTTTCCTCTGATCAATCCTCACGCAAGGACGGAAACAAGAGTGCTTCTCGCACTTCAATAAGATTCTCTTTTAATCTTGTATTTCCATTAATGAAGTCTGACATATTTAGAAGATAATCTGAACTTATTTATAAGTTTTATGTTTTGTACATGTTCTGAAAAAACAAGAGGATTTATTGCAGACAATGACAAATGAAAGAAAAGATAAAGCGCAGAGACTTGCTTAGGTTCCTGCTTATAGGAATACGTCCACTTGATTATATGCTTATCCCCTTGGTGGTGTCCTTGATGGTTACTATCTCCTGTTAAAAAAAAGAAATATATCCGCTTGATTCTGCTGCCTGCTTCCTTAAAAAAAGATTCATTTCCTGACACCAAAATACATTTAAGTTGAGAGTAATTCACATAGGAGGCTTAATAAAAGAACAACTGCTGTTAGTTAGGACTATATGCCGCTCTAGTACCAATAGGCAGTAGGTTTTTCCTCTTACTACTCAAAACCTACTGTCTAGTGGCCAAGTTAGTGGTAAGCAATTCTGCTAATGATAAGTGTGTCATTTGTCAAAGCATATGTGATCTACTCTTTGCCAGGAATCGTCATGTTACTATTGGAGTATTGGACCTTTGAAATCCTTCTATTCTAGGCTGACTTTTAAGTGCTTGCATTAAGATTCTAATCTTACAGAATTCTTGATGTATAGGCTGTTGCTGCCTTGCTTGGAGTTTTGGTGGGATTTGTTATCTCATTATCGATAATTGCTGTTAGTGGAGCAGTTATTCTGTGGTTATATGGAAGCTTTTGGACAACCTCTTTTATCATTGTTTTGGCAGGTGACAGTTTAATCTCTAACGCATTCTATAAGTTGATTTTATGAGCAGTCAAACTGTCATTATAACTTCTGAAGAAATTTTGATTCTCATACAAATTGCAGGATTGGCATTCATAGCAAACAATGAGCGCCTTGCTGTACTGATAACCTCTGTCTATTCAATATATTGTGCTTGGGCATATGCCGGGTGGCTTGGATTACTTTTAGCATTGAATTTATCGTTCATTTCAAGTGATGCACTCATATACTTCTTGAAACTTAACATTAATGAGCAAAGAAATGAGTCATATGCACGAACAGATGGATTTTTTAATGAAGGAAGCTCGTTTGCTGGTAAAGCACATGCTCCACATTCTGACATTGGTTCAGGGGAGTCAGTAGATCGGAATGCTGGTGACGCTTCGACCAGTGGAACTGATTCTGAAATTACATCGGAAGATGAAGTGGTTCGTTTGCTAAATTGTGCTGATCACTACTCGGCTTTGGGTTTATCTCGATACCAGCAAGTAGATGTGTCTATCCTGAAAAGGGAATATAGGAAGAAGGTATTTAATTCTTCATATCCAATGCCACATTTTTGCTGTTTAATCGTTGTGTAAATTTGCTCACACTTTTTACCTCTTTACCCTCTTGACCTTTTCAACAATAATTTTATTCCTTTCCATCGTTAAGACGAATTCTTAGGGAATCTCCAATTGTAAGAGCTACTTACCAACTTTCACTACTGCCTCATCATCCTAATTCATCTAGTTAAAGACGAATTCTCCTGAAAACCCCCACACGCATCGATGATAATGGGCTTCATATTTTCTCTATTTCTTCATTTGCATTAACCAAGGAAGCAATTCCTTAAAAAGAACCTACTCAAACTTAAGGGTGATCGTCAATGCTCTTTCTTTTCCCCTGAACTTCCTCAATAAGGAACATTTTGCTGACAAGTCTGACACCTATACCCAAGGATGGTTAACATAGACTGTGAATACCCGTAATCTTCTTAAATTCCATTGGTGTAACTGTGTACGGCGCCCATGGTATTAATGGGTTGCAGCTTGGATGCAAGTCTTCACTTGCACTCTCGTTTAGTACTCATGCTTGCTACGAATAAGTGGAAATTTTGTCAAATTATGTTAGCGGACCTTGTTTCACGCCTGATTACTTAATGCTCTTTGTTGTCTATAGGCAATGCTTGTTCATCCTGATAAAAACATGGGTAATGAAAAGGCTGCAGAAGCTTTTAAGAAACTTCAAAATGCATATGAGGTATCTTGTCTTTGTATCATGCTGATTGCTTTCCTTTCTTTTTCTTGCTTTTGTATAATGCTTGTTTCATCTTCTCTTGGGAAATTGTTTGTTATGATAGATCTTGCTGGATTCTCTGAAAAGAAAAGCTTATGACGATGAACTTAGGAGGGAGGAGTTACTGAACTATTTCCGATTTCAGAGTACTTCTCAAAAGGTTATTTTTGCTCCGAGTTTCTCTCTTGTTGCTTTGAATTCAAATTTATTTGTCAATTAAGAAATGGGAATTCTATCACGTGGTTTGATTTGCCTCGTAGCAATCTAGTCACTTGTGCTTAATCTGTATTTTGGTTTTAAATTTCTAAAGAAAGATAACTACAAGTAAAAAAAAACATGAAATTATTTATGTTAATTTGTAGCCTGCTTGAACTTTGACATATGATGATATGCAGAATGGACGACATGGCTCCTTTCCTAATGGATTTACACACTCCGAAGGTGATGGAGAGGATCCTTCAGGCGAGACAAGGAGAATTGTATGCAAGAAGTGTGGAAGCTTTCATATGTGGTTTCAAACCAAGAAATCCAAGTTAAAAGCAAGATGGTGCCAGGTTTGTCAAATTTAGGTTTTTTTGTGGATAAATTACGCTGTGGGTTGTGCCAATGCTGTTGTTCAAGTGTACATTTATCGTCCTACGTGCATTATCTGATATAAACTTCTCATGCTGAAGGATTGCAAGGATTTCCATCAAGCTAAAGACGGGGATGGGTGGGTTGAACAGTCTTCCCAGCCTTTGCTCTTTGGGATATTACAGAAGGTAACAAACTAACAATTGAGTATTATTGGAAATAATGGTATCAAATAAGCCCTTAATCCCCTCCCCTGTTCCTACCGTAGTACCTAAACAAGCCTTATTCTTACAAGTTAGTCATGTTTTGTGCAAGGGATTCCTTAGAAAATGTGAGAAGAAGTTTTGATTTCTTCCGGTTGGATATGGTTTGCAGGTCGATCAACCCATTGCTTATGTTTGTGCTGATAGCAAAGTGTATGATGCCACAGAATGGTATATGTGTCAGGTAAATGGCCGTTTGCGCCGAATGCCCATTAGAATCCATGCGAAGTTAAATTTCGTTGTGCTTTTTTTTTTTCCCCTTTGACGGAAATTGACTATATACTCAAATCTAATAAGCTCTAGTCGAATTGCATTTATAGGGAATGAGATGTCCTGCAAACTCTCACAAACCAAGCTTCCATGTCAATACGAACATTACAAAAAACAGTCATGGGAAAGGATCAAGTTCATCTCATAGGGGTGGGGCCGCAGCATCCAACATGGAGGAGAGCATGACCGAGGAAGAGTTCTTCGAATGGTTGCACAGCGCCATGCAATCCGGGGGATTTGAAAACTTTACCGGGAATGATACGCCTGAGACAAATTCAAAATATAGCTCCAAGAGTTCAGGTGGGCCACAAGCTAGTGGTGGCAGTGGTAGCAGCAGTAAAAGAAAGAAAAAGGGTAAGAAACAGTGGTAAAAGATAAAAGGAAACCGAGTGTCATTGTAATGTTGTTCACTCCCATCCTAAAATTTTACTTGTTACTGTCAGCATACTTGTGATTTGTATCGGCCGTTGAGGCCAAATGAGGCAGCGATGCAAAGTTTTCCGACCCCGTTTGTAGCCCTTGTGTTTAGTCCACTTTCTGTTTGGTTTTACTCGGTTTTGAGCCGTGTAGTTCGTTTTTGGGCAGTGTATCTCCTACATGAGAGTAGCGTTTTCACTTCCAAGAAAAAAAAAAAGAGAAGAAAATAGTGTAGAGAGGTTTCTTCTCGGTTGATCATTGTTTTTGCTTCCAATAAATAAGTAGTTGATTTAGGTTAAACAAGAAATCGAGTTGACGATTAATTACAAGAAGCATTCCGTGGATAACTAAATGCGCAAAATTTACTATATCAAGTTCAACATTGTTATTCAGTGCTTGGAAGGAGATTGTCACAGTTGTCACGACTTGCCGTCGGTGGGGAATGCTTATGGTTAACACGAAAAGTTCAACATTGTCGACATTTTCACTCTGTTGCTACTGTCTACTTCCACCGGGCTTGTTATATTTGTGGAATCACAGGAAGCTGTGGAACTTTGGTAAGAGTGTTTTGCCACTGTGATTATACGCATACACATACTCAAAACCCTACTAAATAAACCCAATTTTTTGGTCTAAAGGAATTCACAAATTCTCCTTGAAGACATGACATATCCGTCACAAAGAGAAGACGGATACCATTTTATCTCACAAAGTAACCACTTTTTCTCTCTCTGCAACACTATTTATGTGGTCCCCTTTTTCCACTAACTCATTTTGTATCCATTTTATCTCACAAAATATCCGTCACAAATGGTGACCCGTCACAAGCAAGACTTATTGAAAGGAATTAAGGAAGCCATAAAGGCATACCGAGCCATATGACCGCATCCCACAAGATTGAGTCTCATCACTCACATGAGTCCGATTTGAAGAGGTTATTTGGCAGGTCGGGTTTGGAGTTTATTAGGTTGATATCACCTAGTCATCAAATAGGTTTCAGTCCACTCAATATTGATCAAGTTATTACGTACTTACTAGTTGGGTGTGATCATACCAGCACTAATGCACTGGATCCCATCAAAACCTACTTACAAGTCATATCGTATTAAATTTGGGTTATTGTATACACATGCTATCAGTTAACAGTCAACACTTCATAGTTTATCGTCTGTTTTGAAATTTAGAACAATGCATATAAGCTCAATTATCATATGTTTATTTGTTAATCTTCTAAACTTATTAATTAAGTTAAAGGACAAGTAAAACTTATTTCAGTTATTGTTTAACTAATTTATCCTTGAGTCATCAATTGAGTCGAATCCTTACGTGATCACATGTCTTTTTTGACAAGGTTTGGTTCAAGATGGGTCGTAAAACTCGGTTTACATCCATTATCGATTTAGCCCGAAACCCGATCGATTCAGATTTACCATATGTCGTTTCAAGCGATTTAGATCAGATTTCTCGAGTCGAGTCCGTCTTAACCCTCTCTTAAACCACGCCTCACTAGTCAGTAGTCAGTAGTACAACACAAAGGCGCGCACCCACCATTTCTATCCATTCCCCTCTCAATCAAACACCATTTCAATGGATACCCTTATTACTTCAACCTCAAACCCATCAATCTCCTTCCTTTCTCCTTCCTTCTCAAAACAATCATCTGGGTTTTCATTATCTTCCAATTCTTGCTTCATAATTCGAAATGGGCATTCTTCATTTTTACCATTTTCATCTAATAATTTGCTTGCTAGTAGTACAAGGAGGTCATTAATGGTGGAAGCTAAAAAGGGTAATCAAAATAAGAACAATAAAGTTGATTCTCATAGTTTTGCACCAAAATCTGATGAAGCTATTGGTCCTTTTCCTGAAGCTGTTCTTCTTAAACAGGTCTTCTTTCTTAGTTCGTCTTACTTAAGACCGTCTTAAACCTCTACTTTAATCGGATGTGAGAGCCGTCTTATGTTAAGACGGTCTTAAACAAGACTTGGTTAATTTTAATCTTTTTTGTTCTTTGTTTGAAGTTTTGTGTGTTTTGGTTGGTTTTTGTCTTGTTTATTGGATTTTTAGTTTAATGTTTATAATTATTTTGAAAATGGTTTTTTTTCTGTGTTGAAATTGTTTAGGTTATTGTTTTGCTGAATGTTTTGTGAATTTTGAGCTTGAATTTAGGTTAATACTTAGAATTTTTACTTGGGTCGATTTCATTTCGAATAAAGTTGCGATCTTTAATCCCAATTTAGGCAGCACGGCTTGTAACGTTTGTTAATCTGTACTCCCTCCGTCCAAGTCAATAGTTTACACTCGCTTTATTTTACCCTCACAAAATAAAGCAAATGTAAATTATTCACTGGACAGAGGGAGTAGTAATTATGCAAGGGTTATCAATATGAAATATGGAGGCAAGTTTTTGTTTGTGAATTTGGAGAGCTTGAAATCTAACTTGGTTCTTGATGAGTAGCTAGTCTGTTATCTACTAGTGTGACATTGGCTAAACGATTTGAGTAGTTTGTAGCTTGAAATTATTGTAGCTTAAAATCCGAGGTGGAAAAGCTAAGCTATGCTACTAGCAAGGACCATTGGAGATGCTCTTTGTGAAGTCTTTTGAGCTGAGCTATGCTACTAGCAAGTCGCTTACCAATGGAGATGCTCTTAGTGAAGTCTTTTGGAGCTGACTTTCCGAATTTGTTGAAGTTGAGCAAAATAAGTAAAGATTTAGTTTGGGGAACATGCCTTATTGGGGTAGAATTTCTTGGTTATTTTTAGGATTGAACAGTTTCTCGATTATATTTAGGATTGAACAGTTTGTTTCACAAGGCAGGCTGTTTCATATAAGGTTTTATTGTAATCTGATATGTTCTGAGTGCTCAATCTATGCCCCTCTAGCCGCTTTGTTTCATGGGCTTTCTGTGTGTTATACCTTTTGTTTTCAATTTCAGCCATGACAGATACTTATTGTATGCTTTTGAAAATTTAGAAAAAGGTCCAGGAAGATGGCAGAGCATTACCTGAATTCGCAGATGAAGATGAAGGTAAATTATCTTAGTGTGAAATATTTCTCCGTTATAATCAGACAGCTTTTCATTGGGTTGCAGTTTGCTTATGGATTAATGTTTGTCTACACCGCAGAGGAACTTTTCGAGTTTTTGAACCTTCAGCTGGAAAGTGATTTAGATGCTGACCAGAGTAAGCACACTAACTTTTTTTTTTCCTATTCTTATTTTGGAGGTTACGTTCATTGTTTATCTCTTAGTCCTATTGTCTTCCAAGATAATATGTGGTACGGACTACGGAGTGTTGTTTTCCAAAATTGCCTAAGAGAAATAACTAAATATCATTATTGTTTCCCATCATTTCAGTTAATTTCCTTGAAATATAGTATACCCTCCTCGGCTTTTCACTTTCTTCTGGCTTATATATTTGCTCTTCCTTTTGCTCTGTACTGATGGTATCCTGCATTTGTGACTTGGCCCTTCCAAACATTTACCTGAATGAGTGGATAAGCATCCATAGCATGATAGTGCTAAAAGTTGTTTAACTGCATTTGAAACTGAAACAATGGTTAACGTTGTGAACAGTGAACCTCTTAATTTATTATATTTCGTTTTCTTCCTTGTATACAGTGCGTCACTATGAAGTGGTTTATATGATCCATCAAGATCACAAGGACAAGGTTGAGGATGTGAATACCAAGATCCAAGGTAATTGCTTGCATCATTTTTCTGTTTTTTTCGTAATCCTTTGTCGAAAGGGTGTTTTGTTTGCGTCAGTGTTATCTCTACTCATGGTAATTCACTGGAATGCCTGACTTGCCTTGTTTGAGTTATACATTGTTCTTGTTGGATGGGAATTTAACCCATTTCCACTATAAGTAGTGGTCATGAAAGATTTTAATGTTTCTATTTGTGTAAACCTATGCAATACTATTATCAGTGTCTTTCATACAACCTTTAGTTCAAAGACCTGCTAATCAAGTCGCTGCAAAAACTATTAAAAGTTTTAAGTATTGAACTGCGGATGTATGAATGTATGATTAAAAGTCCTTGAATTTCAGTCATTGTAGATTAAAAGCTACCTGAATTGCTAATCATAAATAACTGTTACCACTAAAATTTGGATCGGTGCTGGATCCCATGGTCGCTGGTACTTGGTAGGCACCTGTCAAGTCGTAAACTCCAATTTGTGAATAGGGCTTTTAAGGTTTCAAGATATAATTGATAATCCTTCTTTTTAGAACTTGGTAGGCCCTCCTGTCTAACCCCTACCAAACACAGGTTACACAGCCTAGGAAGCTGCTACTTTGTCCGATCTAGGTGTAAGAGTGGGGAAGATAGAACAAGCTTACCCGCACCCTCTTAAGCCAGCCCAGTCCAGTGGTTTAAAATAGAAATTTATTTGGCACGTATTTAAAGAGCATTGTGCTAAAATTTCCATGGACATAGTTGAGAAACGGGTTTTTTGAAGAGCATAATCCAAAACACCTTGCTTTTACCCATTTCTGTAGATAAATGGTGAAAGGTTCTCACTATTCACTATACACATTTCCTATTTTGCATCCTGAAAATTTGACTAGCTTTTCTTTTAGTGGGGTGCAGGAAAACGGGGGTGGAAAAGTCCTGCTATTGAACCTTTGAATTTTGACTTTACCCCTACTCCTCTCTTCTGCGCCTATGAAAGTTCATGAACATCTTGAAGAGCATTGTCCTAGCAATTTTCTTTTCTAATATAAAACTGCTCCATCCTTGTTATTTATCGTGTCAACAAAAAATATCACCGCAGTGAATACTGTCTCAAAGTCGTACTCCATAGGAAGACTTTTCTTGATCATTCATAATGGCAATTGCGTCAACATTGTATCGACCAACTCAGAAGCGTAAATAATTTAGCGAGTCATTTAGCTTTACTCCATATTCTAAAGCCGAAATCAGTCATCTTACTTTCTATCGTGATTAGAATTTATTTTGCTTCTTGTGTTTAATCCAAACCCTTTACTGATTACATGTTCTTGTTGCAGATTTCATAAGAGAAAAGAAGGGGAGAGTATGGAGGTTTAGTGACTGGGGCATGCGGAGACTGGCTTACAAGATACAAAAAACTACACATGCCCACTATATTTTGATGAATTTTGAGTTAGGGACCCAGTGGATCAACGAGTTTAAGCAGATTCTAGACCAAGATGAGAGAGTGATTCGCCATCTTGTTATCAAGCGGAAAAATGCCATCACAGAAAACTGTCCGCCGCCTCCTGAGTTTCACACCCTGCGAGCTGACATGGTGGATGAATATGACGTTGACGACATGGAGGAAGACGAGGAAGAAGATGACGAAGAGGAGTATGATGATGATGAGGGGGTCTTAGAAGGCGATGAAGAGGACGAGATTGATGTCGAAAATGTTAGCAGTAGCCAAGAAACAAATAGTAGAAAGCTCGTAGCTAAAGGGAATTCAAGTCCTAAACGTGAGAAGGTGCTTAGATAAATTGGTATGCCCGTAATTTTGAGTCAACAACATGATCAAAATGCCTTCCAAGATCTCCCATAATAGGCGGGATTATAGCTCAGATGTATACAGCTTTACCTCGATACAAGAGAGGCTGTTTTAGATACCGATAAGTTCAGTAATCTGGTAGAAGTAGTCATTATCTGTAATCTATGAACTTTGTATCGTTTATTAGTGTAAATGCAGATGCTTAGAAGAAAAGCCGTTTTCTTGCCATTGTAAGCTAGTATCAATTTCTGGTAGTATTATTGGAAGGTCGCAACATTGTATTTTGCGTTTCTGTTATTGTCGATGTTTAAACATTGTGCTTAATCAATGGTTCTTATATCTTAACATGCTTCTGCTTTTGGCAAGCGGAAAAGGAGCTGCTTTTGACGCACCCAGTTAATTATGTCGAGTGTCTTGGTTAATGGCACATTCATTTCTCCACCCCAGGGTTCAGTTTCTTTCCCTGACATGGTGTTTTACTACCAATATGATGTCTAATAAAAACCGGTTCTTCCATTGCTCCAAGTCTTGGGTACTTCCGTCTCACACGAAATTAATGGCTTAAGATTTACTCTAAAATAATCATTCTTGATGAATTTCCCTATTTTAAATCCTGTGTTTAGTGTTGTTTAACAAATCGATTGTGATCGTTTTGAAATTTTACCTCAATAATCTTCCAAGTTATTAATGTCAAGATCAGTCCTATTTGAATTCATGGGATTGTCATTAGGTCAGGTCAAGTTCGGTGCAAATCATTAACATATCAAGTTATCAACATATATTCTTTTATGTCTTCAAACTTGGGCTGAAACTTGTTTAAACTATTTTAAGTGCATTACTGTAATATGTACCAACACAATTATAATAAAGAAGTACATTGTTATTATGTCTGGCTAATTCATCAATGTCTAGTCATTTGTCGAATTGAGTATCGATTCACGAGTCAGAGATCAGTTTTAATTAGTTCGAGTTTGGTTGGACAGATATGATTACTGCCGGTTATTAGTTTAACCTTGTGTCAAAATGATCTATTCCGATTCACCATATTTTCATGTTTGTCGCACGTCGATTTGTCAGGTTTGCTTTTGCCGGCTCTACGAGTGAGTTGCATGGCTACAATAGTACTCCGTATGAGTTTATTCGTGAAGCTGGATCACCAGTGGGCTGCAGTGGGCCGTCGGTTACCCAATGACCAATAACGTTGCATAAATCTGGCCCAAGCCCATTTTCTGTCACATATCAAACAAATCTTATCACCTCATGTCGTTGAAAAATAAGCTGAAATTATGGATATAAATAAACCAAAAAAGAAAAATATATAATTAAAATTTTATGAAAAAGCGAATGGAATAATAGTTTTACACGTAGCATTATTCTTCTCATTTTACGGCAAAACAATTTTATGCGTGGCTTGCTTTCTGCCACACCAAGGAATAAATATCAACCAAAATTGATCATAGAGCACATGGAGTTCTGTTCTTGTAATTTGTTTTGCTGTGAACGATGTCATAGTCGAATACTTAAAAGACGATGCTATGGATGCTACGTCAATATGTCATAGGTTCGAATCCTTCCTTCCCAGTGATCTAAATCAAATACTCGAGTAATCAAATGCTTATAGGTCAGTATCATTTACATGGGTGAAGGTGTCGGTCCAACCCAGAGAATCCAGATCCAAAACCATGGGTCAGCCACCCATGTGGGTTAAAGTCGATATGGTCTCAACTTGAAAAGGTAGAGATTTAGTTAAAAGGTGAAAAAAGAAGCGACTCATTGGTAACACTAAAAGCATCAATAATGCGGTTTAACTGTTTACGTAAACAAATCTAAAGACGACTCGAAACGGTAAAATAATAATACTACAGGTACTGGTACTCTAACAGTCTAACCAAGTTCATAACATGTATTGAAAGCTAAGATTCCCCTACTTAAAACATAAACTCCACCATCACTAAAATGGTCAGTAACTCAGTATGACGATATTACACAGGAAGATATAACCACCATACCCATTTTATGTCGACGACAGAAAGAGAGGTACATGGTTTGACCAAAACCACCAGCATTCAAGCAGTATGGGCCCAAGCCCACTACCGCTTTGATGGTCTCTCATCATCATCATCTCCATCATCATCACCAGAATCATCTTTGCTGGGACGCTTACGCTTTGGTGGTGCCTCATCGTTGTCATCATCCTCATCATCTTCATCTACATCAGTGTCTTCATCTTCACCATTCTCATCTGGTTCAAAGTCAGATGCATCGACCTCATCTTCAGCACGACCAACGGGACGGACGAGATACTCAGTGTTGGGCTCCTACATTCAGAATCAGAGGGTTGGTGATACACATAATTGGACCGTGATCCATAACTCAGAATTGTAAAAAAACACTTTTCAAACCATAGATTTTGTTTCATTGTCAGATCCTAAGGTTAAATCTAGCCCAAAACAGAGATCAATCAGTCAACCACCAAGGAAAAGAATCAAAATACACGACAGAGTGACATGTAGTTTCATTTTAATAACTCGATGCTTATTAGTTACGGAGCACACAAGTACTCATTCTCTTTCCATGTCCGTCATTTGTTTGCCTTTCATATTCATTGTGAAGGCCATTTTAATCAAAGGTAAACAAATGCGTGGGACGGAAGAGTATATGTTATCAATATTCCAAAAAATGTCAGATTTCAAGCAGAAAATTACATGTTTATCAAATTAGTGTTAATTAATTTCGCTGTTAGTGTACTTAGACTAGCTACTAAGAGTCTAAGACAAGAAGTACAACAATTTCACGAAAATACCATCAAATAACATTAGAAGATATGCATTTTAATGGGATTTGGGCGATAAATAAGTAAGAAATGGAGATATGTAACCTCTCTTGTTCGGATATTAAGATTGAGTTAGAAGAAAATGGATCCATCCTATGATGAATTTAACATCCATCATGATTCATTCGCCACCCCGATGGCCCGATCCAAGAAACCACTTCTAAGTTCTACCCCCATGTCCCCATCCCAACAAGGTCAACAATGAACAACTACACCAGATCCAACACCAGCATACACTAACACTACTACGGAGTACTATTATGCTACAATATCCAACACCACCATACTTTTTATTTCTTCCCTATATCATCAAATACTACATACTTCCGCGTAATTAACAAAAATCATGTTCACCAATTTCTCAGATTTCCAAAGAAAAACACCTTTCCAGGAAAAGGATAAGAATAATAATAATAAAAAAAAAAAAAAACAAATGAATATTTTTTTTTTTTCAAAACACTCATTCAAACATCAGAAATCGTCTCCAGGACATATCTTAATCGAAAGTACACAACACTAGAAACCCACCATTAATAAAAACTAAAGAGACAGAAAACAGATCTGAAAAAAAAAAGGTTAGTTAAAATAGATCCCGAAATCTCAACTTTGTAGGAAACATCACTAATTCTCAAGTGAGACGGTCACTCAATATTGCTACTTGGCACGCAAGACGGTGTTTCAATAGCAAACTATGACAAAACGGAAGCGTAAAACGCTAGACTTGAGTAAAAATTAAACAAATGAAACAATTTTACCACTAAATCGACAGATCTACTCCATATAATTACAGATCTACAACATCTGCTCAAATATATTGTACTCCAACCCAAACCAATCATAACACAACACAAAAATCATCAGGTAACACAAACAATAAATAAAAATTACCACAAAAATCATTAACTGCATAAATTTAACATGAACACAAACAAATTAAACAAATCTGATGATTTCAACGACTTAAAATCACCATTAACTACAGTAACAGTAAAATAATAAGAACACAGACTAAATTAATGACAGATCTGAATAGTTGAAAGGCGTAAACTAATGAATAGACAAAATCACAGTAAAAATTGCAGTTAAAAACAAAATAAGGTAAAAAAATGAATTAATTTATACCTCTTCATCATCGTCATCGTCGTCATCATCGTCATCGTCGTCATCATCACCGTCCTCATCATCGTCATCACCATCATCATCTTCATCATCAACGTCTTGAACCGAAGGAACATCAGAAGACGGTACACCTTCCTGAACAGCATCATCATCATCATCTTCATCACCATCATCATCATCGTCATCTTCATCAGCATCATCACCTTGATCAACAGCTTCTTCGGCGTCCTCGTCATCATCGGCAACATCAACAACCTCGTGCTCTTCCTTATGTCCGTTCATGGCGGACTTCTTCTTCAATTCAATTTCTCTCTCGTCGTCGACGGTTTTCATTGTGAAATTGATTTAATTGGGAATTCTGGAGAATTTCTGGAAATTTCTAGGGTTTTGTTTTGGGGGAAAATTGGGGAAACAGGGGAAGAGAGAGAAAAGAGGAAGGGAGAAGGGGGGAGTTTGGTTGGTTCGTTCAGTCGAAGCAAACCCTGTGGATTGGAGTAATCTGAACCGTTGGATTATTCAGGAGGTTTGGATCGATGACGTGGACTGTGGATCGGTGACGTGGAGGATGATCCGACGGTTGTGAGGTGTGGAGTTTATGAAATTTATGGATAGGTTGTGTTTTCTAGAGGTCACGTGATTTGCGCGTCGTTAGGGTTAAGGAGTTAAGTTTAGTTGTTTGAGTTTTTGGATTATCGAATATTCGGCGGATATTATACGGCGGGTGGATGGATTACTTGACAAGGGAATGGGCTTGTGCGTTTGGGTTGGATGTTGCATGGTAAAGGCATAAAGCCCAATTTTACTTGTCGATTATTGGCTATACCGTATACCCGATCGCTATTTAAGGTCGATAAATAGTTAATACTCCCTCTATGCCGGTCATTTATTTACCTTTAGTTTTTAGTTTTTTTT
This sequence comes from Silene uniflora, assembly GCA_018983105.1. Taxonomy (NCBI): domain Eukaryota; kingdom Viridiplantae; phylum Streptophyta; class Magnoliopsida; order Caryophyllales; family Caryophyllaceae; genus Silene; species Silene uniflora. The sequence goes on along the minus strand of JAGPOY010000219.1, from coordinate 7,188 downwards.
TTTGAAAAAAGCCAAAATGGCTTAATGTATAGGGATATTACTCAAATCATTACTTGCAGCATCAACAAAAGCCACCGGAAAATCATCCGTCCAAAATCTTCTACCTAAAGTCCATGGCATAGCATGTGCTACGATATGTGTCACCTTATTAAAATTCCTACTAGTGTATGTAAATAAAACAGTATCAAAAGAAAAACACAAACTTAAAATATCCTCGTAAACAAGACAAACGTCGCTTCGGTCCTTCTTCTTCTTATGCAAATCTTCAATCACATTTAGGCAATCACTCTCAATAATAACATTCCGCAAACCTGTACGCCTAGCCTCCTTCAATCCAGGATAGATTGCTTCTGCTTCCGCCATAGCCACCTCCTTGACGCCCCTCTCTTGGACCACCACAGCCCAAGCTACCCGCCCATTTACCTTTAGTTTTGGATATTACCAATTTGGATGATAACTGGACCAAATTGAATGTAGAGAATCAGATTGCCACTAAAGATATTCCCAAAATAAAATGGTAAACAATTAACTGAGATACACCAAAATATAATAGGTAAACAAATAACTGAAACAAAGGATGGATTACTTATCATTGACAAACGACATATTAATGGACCTTCCAAAATACTCCTCTCACTACGAACACTACAATTAAACTCATAATCGAAACAGTGAATTACTAAACGAAGCTAACAACTAAGATCGAATTACAACAATTTAATCGAAACAACGAGTTACTAATTGAAACAAAACTAATCTAATCGACTTGCTCATAAAAAAAGGGAGTGATCATACACGGAACTAGACTTGGCAAAATTGACCCGACCCGAAACCCGAATTCAAGACCCGAAACTTGACACGAGCAGTATAAGCGACCCGAAATTTTGTTGTTGGAGAATAACTATTATACACAAATAACTTGATAAAACCGAAATAACCCCACCCGACCTGAAGTTTCCTGACCCGAAATGGTACGACTCGAAAATGGTACGACTCGAAATTGATCTGGCCCTAGCCCGCTTTCGATCAGGTTGACCTGCTTACCAGGTCTACATGGAACCACCACATCATCCCAGATCCTCAAGCTTAAAAGTAAGTAAGGTTTCATCTTAAAATCAATTGGTGATGGAAGAATTAGCCCACCTACTTATAAACTAATCCATTCACTATGTTTCTACCTCTGTGCCTTGTGGGACAATGGGCCCGACACATATAGCCATATAGGATTTATAGGAGGAGGCCTCAACAACTAGTAATTGTTATTTGTTATGAAATATTATTATATGGATGTCCGTATCTTAGAATATTCTATAGTGTATTAACTTATGGAAACTCCACCCTCATTGTATATGTATAAATACCTCTTCATAATGGAATAATATACAGTTCTGTCTCTCTCCATATTCTCTCTAACTTCCCTCCTCTCTTTATTTCACAACACGTTATCAGCATGAGTCTTAACCAATTGAGCGAGAAAGAATTAATAATCTTACTTTGTTCATATATTATTATTCAAGATTTGATATCACGAGGTTTATATCAGAACTTATACTTTTAGTCTAATTATGGTATTTTCTTATTATTATTTTAATCTTTACTACCTTTCATACAATAATTAGTTAATCTCACATGAACGGAAGTGCATATGTGATATGTACATGTATGATCTTATTATGCTTGGCTGAGTTGGTTCTGAATCTTCGTTTTGATGATTGTTTGTCTCTGGTACTAAACTTCTTATTGTATTGGCTTCTTGCATTGTCATGTAACTGAGTATTAGTTTCGATCGTTCAATTTAATTGTATGATATCAGTTATTTATACTCCCTAGTTGTTAAGAATAAGAATGGTACGTACACAAACATTGATATTTCCTGTTCGATGTTATTTCATTGAGGCCTTTGGTTCAACATGAATATATTTTGTTATTTCTTTAATTTGGATTTGATAATTATAGTGAATGAGTTTTTCCTTTATTATGAAATCAATTGCTTTGCAGTAATATTGTTTGCTCTGTTTGGATGTTTGTTCTAATTTAGACGTTGTTTACATTGGCTGAATTAACAGAATATTATTGTCAAAGTTATATCAAGATTGAGGGAAGGTGTTTCATGTTTGTACCATCTGTTTTTTTTTTAGTTAATAATGAATTAACCTAAATGATTTATGGAGACATGTAATTCATCCGTGTGATAAAATTTTCTCAATTCACACTTCATTGATATTATGCTAACTGGATCTTATATATCGGAAAAATTTCTAAGAGGAGTATTAGTCAATTTGACTTAATGGGTTTCTACCAAGTTCTCTTTTCAAATAGTAACTACGTATGTTGCTTATTGATGATTAAATTCACATGGTCTTTGATGAAGGTCAGAAATTAGTTAGTTTTACTTTGAAGTTAATGATTTGTATGTAGATGAATTGTTTGTTGGAGGCTCAAAGCAATTGCACGTGTAAAAAATCTAATGATAAGATAAGTTTGAAAAGGGACATATCATATAAGTTTGGATCTTCCCTCTCTAAAATTTAGAGGGAGAAAGCTCTTCCAAAATTAGAAAATCCCCAAAAATGAATCTTGTTCATCTTCTTCTTTTGAACTCTTTGAGTCCAACCTCTTGATTTCTACCTTCTCTAATAAGATTTGACTCTTTTGAACTCCATTTTAGCCTAGGAGAACTCTTGAGTCATTTATCTTAAGAAATGAAGGTTGAAATCGAGAATTTTACCAGAAATTTTTGAGTTCTATTATCATTTGTTGATGATTATAGCAAAACAATGTTAACATTGGAAAGATCCAAAACCTTTTAAATTAAAGGTTTTTTTCCAGATCTGAAAGTTTTTTCCTTTCTTTAGTCTTTTTGATTTTCTTTTTTCCCTTTTTCTAAGAGGGATCTATGTTTTGTTCTTGTCCTTCTTGCATTTTTGTTAGCTGGGGATCATTGAATCGTTAGTCTTGTTATACGGAGTACCCAATAAATAGCTTGGTTTGTATTTTAACTTTTAAGCTTGCCTCCATCTATTTGCTTGTTGCAGGAGTTCATTAATTGGGTTTGCAATTTGTTTGTATAGTAATTTCTAGTAATTATTTCAAGTTCTGTTCTTTTTTTTGTTTTTTTTTCTTGTTCTTTTTATGATCTTTGGTATATGAAAGTTTTTTACTTTCATTTACCGCTCTTATCCGCGAGGATATTATAGGTTGATTTCGGTTAACCTAGTTTCTTTACCTTA